>MEHQ01003648.1:1245036-1344986 GCA_008828725.1 Saccharina japonica
CTACGAGATTGACGTTACAAAGGACATATTTGAGGTCAAACGGGGTGAACGGAGAGTATGGGGTCTCGACATTGGATGATGCCTTCTTTGCTTTCACTACATGCTGGAGTACATATGGTTTTATCTATATGGTTCGCGGCTCGCGATTATGGGTGGGGAAGGGCGGGGGGCGTCGGACAAGCTTGATACAGCTACTATATCGGATGAACTGGCTCTCGATAGTTTGGATTGAAATGTAGTATTGTTTATTGTTGAGGGCTGTTGCCGCTATGTTTTGGAATAGATACTCTAGTGGAGCGCCTAGCCCACAACAAGGAGGTAAGGACTAGACTGTTTTCGTGTGGAATGGTACAGTATACTATGTCGATGTGTCTGCTGTCCACCCGCGTGCCACAGGACGCGGTACTACAGTAGTGCGTCCCTCAGATGCATTGCACTATCGCGTAGCCCTGTGCGACTCTTGTTTTTGGTAAGTGTCGGAGATACGTTCTAGATAGGGTTGTCGGATACACCACGGTGTGCGTGCCCGATAGCATCGACGCACAGGTGCAGCCTGCCGACGTTAGGAGATCAAGCAGGCACGTGCGTTTGTGACAAGCTAATTACTTTTCTTGAATAGCGAGCTAAGTTTCGTCCACTGTAATCCAAGCAGCCTATAGCCTAACGTGACATCAAGGGTTATGCGCTATGAATAAAGCACTTCAGGCATTATCGGCAGCAGCTACGACGAAGGACACACACTGAAGATGAAATATGAGGATGGACGTTTGGCTGAGTCGAATACTTCGAGTATACCACCGAGGTGGGCTTGGTCTCGGCCGATAATGACAAAACAAAAACACTTGATTCAGCCAGCAGCACCATGGTGAGTGGCATCCCTCACAGCCGAAGTGCAACTACAGCAACCCGAGCATGGGCGATTCAGTGCAGGGAAACACTTTTAATATCGTATTATCTCATCGAAATCCCTGCTCCGCCCGCCCCCATCTCCTCTATCCTCCCTTACATGCAAACTGTAAAAAACGACGTTGCCGTTCGAAACAATCGAAGAGCGCGTTCTAAATATCTTACAAACCCCCCTTTTATAAAGCCATCCACGGCATTAAACTCCCCGGCCAATTGTCCCACGACAGCAGGGGTGTTCTTCCTGCTCTACGACACACAGCGTGTCCTCGAAACCGACCCCTCCCTCACCTCCCCCCATCCCGTCCCATTCAACCATTCAACCATTCAACTTCAACTACTCAAGTGAATGCAGTGCTAAGTGGCTTCGCCGATCAAACAGCGAATATCTTCTTAAAAGGCCTCCAAAGCCCCAATGAAGGTATCCACGTCATCGAACTCCCCAGCCAGCTGCTCTACGACAGCAGGGGTTATCTTCCTGCCCGCCCCTCCCCCTCCTCCGCCTCTCTTTTCTTCCCGCTGATATCAGAACCGAGCGAGGGCCGGTCCTCGTCGAACACCGCGCGGAGGCGTTGGTCCTGGCCTACCGTCAGCTAGCCCACCTCGAAAAATGACGGTCATTTCGTTTGCAGCCTCACACCTGGTCTGGCGTTGTGCATCAAGAAAAGCGTCACCGCGGTCCTTTGATTGTTGTCGTGCATACAAGCAGGCAACCGGGCGAAGTACTTTACAGCAATTCGAATTTGTCCCTTCGTAAAATGTTCGCAGCTATATCGCCTAACGGCTCCGGCCCCGTTGCGTCCGAAATGCAACCGCCTCCGTGATGTTCGAATAGGGTATGTTTTATATCCTGGGCAACAAACGTACGATCTCGTCTCAAATATCTGTCAATAGTGGCGCCCTCATGAACCCATTATAAATAGGCACTGCGTCACGCTCTGAGTAACAAAATGTACCTTCCCTCGACGACCGACGTCCTGAATAAGTCGATAGTCGAGTCACAGGGTGTTGCTGGTTTTAAAATACCAAACGAGAAAACGCATTTTGTGGCTCGTGTCTAGCTTCCACTCCGCACCAAACATTCGCGTTTGCCCGCGGCCTGAACCAGTTACTGAGTCAATCTGGCCTAGGACGGATAACGGCCAACATACTACTTGTCCAGTCAGTTTCCTAACCGGTACTCCCTTGATATCGGGGGGTGAAAACGTTGCATGCGATGGACAAACGTTTATTCGCGATAAAAATACCTTTAGAAGTTTTTCAAATTTGCACTTTACAATTTGGAAGTAATGGGCCAGAGGTCTACTATATCTACAGTACAGTATACGTTTTCCACTCTCCGGTGCATGGGCCGCCTTCAGGTTTGAGTCAAGGAGGTTCTAATCCGAACCCGGGTTATCAACACACGCCTGGAGGGATTTATGTTGCGTAGCGACTGCACCGAGTCTACGAATATATTCACACCGCTAATATTGCCGTGAACCTTGTGGCAAGATATTTTGAGTTGTATATCGGGGCCAAACGAAGTTGTGTGATTTGAGATGAGTCGCTGGAATTCCTACAACCGTACACACGAAGTATATGTTAACCTAGCATGTCTGAAACCGATCCAACGCTCAAGCAAAGGCTGTCCGTACGCACCAACGACGACCGAAGATCCCGATATCAAACGCCACTGCCGGTGCGGTGTGCGATCTACAGGTTGCGCTGAAATAGGTGCTCGCCCGCTGCAGGGCATTTACCTGGAACTCGCGACGTTGCCGCTGCTAGGCAATGTGTTTGTCAGCACTTACCTCGAACCCCGCAACTGCATTCGACATGTGCTTCTGGAACCAAGCGCTTACCGACATGGCAAACATATCACGGCACAAAAGGAACATGGAGATTTTCCAGCGCTATTAAGTCGGCGTAAACTAAGCAACTTACTGTAGGGAAAGTAACTCGTCAACCAAGGAAGGAAGGAAGGAAGGACGATAATTTGTTGCACGGCGTGTTCTTCCGCCTACCCGCTACCGTGAAGTACAGAGTCATTCGTGTGGCAGGTAGTAGAGGTTGCGGTGCCGACAACAACATGCAGCCTATTCCTTGCTGCCCACCGTGGGTTGAGGTGCCCAATATACCGCTAGCATGCCCCCTCGAAGTGCAACTTACCGAGATCCACCGCTTCCACCACCATCTATGTCTCACCCATGAAGGTATCCGCCAAACCCACCTCTGCCTCAGGTACCCGTTATGAACCTTGCCATCTTCGTCTCCTTCTAGAGATGGCCGATTCGGTTGTAATTACCAAATCAATTACTGCCCGCAGTATCAAGTACAAGTCACAACACTCATTCGTTGCGATTTCCCATAAGCTTGCTGAACACACATCTTAATTAGAGAACCGACAAGTGCTTGGTAGTGCAGTACATAATGAACACCGACTTCCATCACAGGTCCCGAGACAAGCCACCCCCCCCCCCCTCCAGTATAATACATCACACCCGGGAAGTGTTTGCTAAGACGCCCTCGCAGGGGTTCAACGAATATCGCGCGCCAACTAACCTATATGAGGCCCGTACCATCTGGGGTAGCACAGGACTACAAACGATACAAGCTGCATGCCCGCCGGCTCGCGTTGTGTACGGGTTGCATTGCGAGCTGACACGAACCTATCCACGAGATGGTAATGCACCGTTGTTTCGATACCCGCTGACCAAGCACTGCAGAAAGATTGATGAAGCGCTGACATGGGTTCGGCCACTACAGGCATACCAGGATGCAAGGAAATCTCACCACTACCTCAAGTGCGATTCGGTTCGATGCCAAATCTGTAGGTGCCGCTTTTTCAACGTTTGTGCTGGGGTAGGACGGAAGCCTCCTGCCCCCGCATGGCCCTGGCCCGTACACACACGATGTCACCCCACCAACACTACGTTATCCAACCTAGGGGTTGTTGTGATCACCGCTACTGTAGTACCAACGACTCACCACGCATCTCTCCCTACGCATCTCCTGTCACTCAGTGCCATCTCCACCTCTCCCGCACACCCCCTCGCTCTCTCGACATCCTTCTGAAGTCCACCACGGAAACGAACCCACCCCCAAACACTCATCTTTCTCCTACCCTTGTGTGTCGGGAAGCTTCCCTCCGGACGCGTGCTACGGTAGAGGTAGCACTTTTTGGCTGAATCGTTTTCTGAACGATCGGGCTCCTTAGCCCAAATTCGTCGGACTTTCATTTTTGTGACGAATGCTGTTTGAGGCATACTTCGGTCATGACATTTCGCATCCGGCAGCACTTTTATTTTCCTCCGAAATCATTTTTCGGGTGAGGTGTGGAGCTCCTTAAGTGAGGAGCTCAGAAAAAACATGGTGCACCTCTATCGTAGCATGCGTCTCCGGCTCCTCCTTGGCCATAACGTCTTTGGCTCGGAGCACGCGCTTGAGACACACATCGTCGGCAGCAATCAATATCGAAGAAGGCACGCGTTCAAGCTTCTCGACGCCTGAATACATACGATAGAACCACGGTAGAGGTGCACCATGATGTTTCTGAGGGTGTTCACGTGGTAAAGTATATTCTATCCCACCCAAAAAAAACGATTTTGGAGGGAAAGATAAGTGCTACCCGATGATACGATGAACAGTCCCACTGCAGCACAAGAAGGCAATTCCAACGATTTTACATTAAGGAGCCCCGCCATGCAGAAAACATTTCCTCCCAAACATGCAACCTCTATCGTAGCACGCGTTGGTGATCCATATGGCCGATTGCTCGGTCGAGGATACCGACGGTGCGTTCATCTTGTTGCCCGCTGTGAGCACACGCTTAGGGATCGAAGAGGAGGGATTCACGTCAGTGATGGTGGTTTGTGTGGGGCTAGCCGTGGTCGGTTCCCTCCAGTCTGGCTCCGGGCCGGGGCTGTTTTGTTGATCTGGCTTCCAAAAGTTGCGGTCGTGTTCCTCTTCCATTCGCTTGCCACGGCTGTCAGTACCGAGGCCGGTGCTATCACTGGTGTTGTTGCTGGTATCTCCGTTAAGGTCGGTGACAGCGGGTAGTAGTGTGCATTCCAGCAGAGTCGTCTCCGGCGGTGGTGGTTGTGCTGGTGTCGGTTGGGATAAAGTTCGGAGTGGGACAAGAGCCCGGTTCCGTAGTAGTGTTGAAGAATGGCCTAAGATCAGGCAAACATCGCTATCGATATCATCGTCTAAGGCTTCTTCACCACTGGTAGTGGCGTAATAAGAAGAGGAGGGAGAGGATTAGGAGGAAGAGGAGGTTAATGGTGGGGGGGAGGAGGAGAACGTAGAAGAAGCAACACGATATTTGGCGCTGAGTTTCGTGCGAGACGCCGCCGGCGAAGCCCTGAGCTGAAGGCTGAGCTTGGCGTCCTCGTGGTCTTCACCATTTTGTACGTTTCAGCAGCGCGCGTATGTACGAGATATATATATATAATGTGTGAGTTGGGGGGGGTGAACAGGAGGGAGTGATCAGCAAGGAAGGGGGGCATATGGAGAAGTTGGTTTCAGCAACGGGCAGTCTGTCCGCCATTGGAGTGACCCCCTGAATAATCGCTTCCCTGAAGCAATGTGTCTGGTACATGGCTGCCGCGATCATAAGTAGGTCATGAGCGTATGTACAAGACGTATCGTTATACATTATTGTAAGTACGTCGTTGTTTCGATTCAACAACTGCAATACACATAAAAAAAATATTGACTCGTATTTGTTCTAAACCCGAGTCTGGTACGTACCTACAGTACAACTACTGTAACTGCTGTTTCTGTCAGCTGTTTTCCCAGTACAGTTAGACCACAGTACACCTTACAGACGCGTGCTACGATGGAGACAGCACTCTGTTTTGGTATTTGTTTCTCAGCGACGGGGATCCTTAACCCAAAGTCGTCCGAATTTCATCACTGTGTTGCAATAATAGTTACCGGGTATCATTTTATACATGGGCCATGCAATTATTCATCATCGGGTAGTGCCCCCCTTTAATTTCCTCCAAGCTCTCGGCGGCTATTCTCAACATCGCCCTCAAAGTAAACATGGCTTTTGCTTCCGAGGCCATCGCGAGCGTGAGGTCCTGCGATGAATTTCTCGGACCGGAGAGCTGCACATTCTTGGAACGGTGACGTTCTTGAGGGCCATCGAGTGCAAGGAGCAGACTGTGAGCGGCCTTTTGAACCGAGACCATCACGAACAGTAGCAGTAGTAACAGGTGTAGGAGACGTACCAGACATCTTGTGCCGCCTTACACACTCACGCCCCCAAAACAATGCCGTGAAGCCGCCGTGACCTGACATCCGTTCTGTGTTTTTGGGGTAACTCTCGTAGTCCGCCATTTTCCCCTTGCTGGTACTTTCTGTAGTTTCCACCTCTTTTATGCACCTGATCACGAGCAATCCCGCGGTAGGGGTGCCACTTTTAGGCTCAATAGTTCTGACCGGTTGTGCTCCTCACGTGAATAACCACCGGATACGATTAATGTTTGACTGGTATGTTTGTTATTGGACTACCGCATTGGAAGGGTTTGGTCGGGTCGCGTGCACGAATGTTTCCGAAGTCTCATGTTTCGGGTGAGATATTGAGCTCCTCATGTAAGGAGCTCAGAAAATTCTGCTGCACCCCTACCGTGGGACGACTCCCACACAATAACCGCCACCTTGCGCCGTGCCTCGCGTGTGCGTTGGAATTGTAGGTCATGCACGTGGTAGAGGACCTGCTTCTGCGCTCTCATGCGGTTCTGGAGACGAAGATCATCCACTTCGTCGTACACGAGGGGGGGACCATGACACTTCACGCGCCTGCCATGATGATCGCGCGTGATGAGGTGAGAAACAACTACAAGGTATGCCACAAGCCACGAGTTCGTATATACGCTCGGTACAGCAGTAGAGTGTACTCGATGCAGTACTCAATTCGCAATGTGGTTTTTGCGTAAGTTGAAAAAACACACTGCCTGCAGCACGAGCATACTGGGTACAAACGGTATATTTTGCAGATGTACCAGGGGCAGCACGTACTGGTATCGTTTGTCGTGGCCGGCGGATTAGAGAAAACAGGTCGTCTCAGTACAGCAGTACGAGTAATAAATGTATACCTGGTACGTCCAACCAATGTCGAGTATCGAGCGTACAGCAGAGTATACATACATACCTGGCACGGTATGGACTACAAGAATAGCATCAGACAGCAGTGTCATATCATCAGAGTGCTGTGCAGTTTCTACGAGTTGAGCTACTACTGTACAGTAGTAGTTTCCATATATGTGTTACGGTGTTGAACCACCGTTTTATTCATGCGGGACCATATGAAAATATCAACCATTCTGGTGCTGTAGGGGTGATCTCAATGATCGCCCCTCCGTGTGTCGCAGCACGAGCTTGCTGTTGTTTTATCGGGGTTGTTGTGATCGATGCTGTTGTCGATGTTGCTGTTCCAACGACGGCTATATATAGTTATTCCATGACCGAGCGGTATCAGTTGCTTCTCGCAAGGGGAACCGGTAGGCAGGTGGGGCTGCTTACGGGAGAAGGCGTTGGAACTGCTTTACAACTTCTGGTTAGGGTGCGCGCCGATCTGAATCCCAGACACCCCACTACCCCTTCCCCCTATATTGGAGGGAAAAACCGGACCGTTGTGATCCCAGGAAACAATATGTCAACTTTTTTTTAATTACCCCCCCCCCCCTCCCCATCCCTCCCCTCCCCATCCCCCCCTTCCCCCCCTCCTCCCCTCCTAGAGCGAAACAAAATAGGGGGGTCTCTAAAATGAGGTAGGGGGGTCATGTCTAGGTACTTGTTTATCACCTGCACAGAGTCACTCGGCCGAGTGACTGCCTTACTGCGTTGTACTCATAACCTTTTTTTGTTTTTTCGTTGTTCTATATGCACCGCGATTTGAGGTTTTGTTACGTGACGCGAACAAACTATGTTTAGATCCAATTTTCAGCTAGATTCGGAGCCACTCGTCCGAGTGGCCAAAACCCGGTAGTGAAAATGTGGGTACCCCCCCTATCGTAGCACCAGTCAAATCAAGTGAAAAAACGGAACAAAAAGCGAAAAAAAATGGTTTTCGCTCATTTCGTCCTGTGATCATGGCGATCCGGTTTGTTTTTCATTCTGACCTTCCTAGGACTGTGGTGTCGTTTTCTCTTTTTTTTTGTGCGCCCACGTATAGTACGGGACAGATGATATTAATCTGCAGCTATTCTGGCTGAGGCTCGCGTCTTCTATTTTCTCCAATTGAAAAACAATGTATATCCACATTTGATTTCGCAAAAGGGTCCAGAACGCCAAATTCCTAAAAACGAAATGCATACTTTCCAAAGGCGTTCAAATCGGCTTTTTGTTTTCTTGCGAAGGCTTTCGTAGGAATACTTTTTCCCTGAGCGGTCGTTACTACTACTTGTAGTGAGCTATACAGTTCCGCATACTGTAGTCAACGTGTGGGGCGTGTATTTCCGTCAGAGCACCCATGCATGCGCCTCCCCCGCAAATACATGTATGTAAAGCCCCTCTAGCTACGGGCATCGACAAGGCCTGGTTGCTGATGACATGCCCCTTGAGTGCCAAGAAGTGTCGCTCAGGGAATCCTCCATCGACCTTGAACTCGTCAGGCGCCGTGAGGCCCTTCAAAGCGTTGTGGGACACATTCATCGCCGCCGACCCCCACCACGACGGCAAATGGTCCGCCACACAATCCAGTGCAGGCGAAGGAATTTATATCCCCTATTCCAAGGGTCTGCAGGAGAGTACAATACACCTAATAAGAAACAGGCTAACAAGAAAGCCAGGCTGAGATTAAGATGGAAAAAAAGAAATTATGGATTCGGTATCTTGAAATTAGTGTGGAAAGTAATGGGACAACTCGTACACGGGGTATGGCTGCGTCACGGGGACAGGTGGACGGTGCCTCGGATGAACCCCATGAGGGGCAGAGAAGAAGACGCGATGATGTTGAAATGCATATATAATTAATGTCCCATTGAAGATATAATACTGGCCCCCGGACGAACCGAGGATATATGTTACTCAATACGGACACCAATAGAACAACACACACCGCCCCGAGGAACTGCCCAGAGGAACACGAAAGGAACACAACTATTAATAACTGCCCAGAGTAGGTCAAAGCATCATTAAAGATTACAAGATGCTGGGACTGTCACCCAACCATGCTACGAAACTTCCCGGCCAATAGCTATTTATCCGACTGATCGTATACCTAGGCTACAAGAAAAATAAACTCATGTATAAATCAACCATGTACCCGATTCCATACTAAGTATATTACTATGACGGAACATCTTTATTCCCCGACACGTATAATACCAAATGGAGAATACATAATACAGACATGACTTCAACCTGCCGGAGTAGTACATTACCACTTCTTCAAGGCACGACTGCCTGTGGCAACAAAACACCGAAGATGGAAAACGTCCCCCTATACCCCTATCCAATGTAACAAGTACGACAGCTCATATACATATAAGAACACGCCACACCTGGTCCACTATACGTAGTATCATAGTAGTTGTAGATCATGATGCTATTGACACCTTTGTTCTTTCAGAAAGCACCCTATCTCGAATAAGAAATCCAGCCTGAACCATATTTCCTGTTTCTTATAAGGTGTCCTGTACTGTACTGTACATAAGTATTTTGCTGTATATAAAAGCGACAGCATGTATGTACAAGCAGCAAGCAGTACGCAGAGCTCAAGCCATACGCCGAACTGGCTCTGTATACGCAATACGCATCGCGAATGGGGATCAAGGCGTTTCATGTACCACCTGGTATGTTTTATTGACGAGACGGTATTAACGATAGTGTAACGACTGAACAGGACGGTAAAACCGTCGTGCCGTCCCGTCCCGTTACGTCGACAATCGTACCTACCGTTATCTCGTACCGTCCAGTCCCACCCGTACCGCATTTCTTATTGAACTTTACACCTCCCGCCCGGTCGAAAAAATATCCTCTTCTTACAGTCCGGTCCCGTCGACAAAACCTGCCACTACCGCCCCGCCCCGCCGTCAAAAACAGCCCCTACCGCCACGTCACGTCACTGCCGTCACTTCTTTTGCTGTCGAGATACCGTTAATAATGACACTTTGCCCGTCGCATTGTCGGGAAGGCCGGCGGCTGTTGTTACTTCCGACCGTCTAGACTTACTTGATGTAATCTGAAAAATATGATTATTTAAGAGATTGTCCCGTCCCGACGAGAAAAAAAAACGTCCTGTGTCGCCGAAAAAAAACAGGATGTGCCGTCCCGTCCCGTCGACGAAAGAATGCCGACGCACCCCGTTGTGAAAACGTATGTTTACCGTCTCCGTCCGTCATGAAAAACAAAAGTCATTGTACTGTACAGCCCCGTCCCATCTAGAACTTTTACGCCAACGGTCGCGTCCCGTCACGTTCCGGCCCGTCCAGGTAACTGAAGTTTTCATTGTTTTATGGTTCCGTCTTCATTATAGATTCAGCCAAACATACATGTCAAAGCAGTCCTGTCCCGTCCCGTCTCGAGTATTGCAAGCCATGACAAGCGTTCAAGAACTACAAATAGTTTCGTATGTTGGTTATTTTTTTGAATTTATATGCTTGAGGATGTGAGGGGATTTTTTGTTTTTGGCGTAAAATTTCCAAGAGTTTGCCAAAGTATCTTGGAGAAAACGCCACTTGTGAGGTCGATTTTGGATTGACATATATATGTACCAAACTTGGTTGGGAGCCAGATGCGGCCTTGGGGAGTGACTGCGCAGTTTTTATTCGTCTGGACTGCAGCAGTGCAATGTGGAACATATTATTAAGTGCCGATCCTGTCCAATTCTCCACGTACGTGCCAATTCCTATTTCCGCATTGAATTCAGCACAACAAGTGCTCATTGATAGCTGTAAGTTCTGTATTTTCGCAAAAGTTTCAGTGTCAGATTGTTAACATCTGTTGGGTACTGCTGTATCACACATTATTCGCCAGCCTGCACTCCATGTACCATGCATTTACGAGCATGCATTTATCGTGCGATCGAAAAGCATTACGAGTACAGTACAGGACACCTAATATGAAACAGACTATTAAAAAAGCCAGGTTGAGATTTTGAGGAAAAAATAAATTCGGGAGTCGTTATCTTGAAATTAGTGTAGAGCCCTCTTTATAATAAGAAAGTCATCCTGGGCCAGATTTCTTGTTTCTTATTAGGTGTCCTGTACTGTATGTAATTTATGAATTTCTGAAATTTCTAAAATGTCTGAACATTCGAACTATCATGGATTTTCTGCTGGATAGATACACAGTGAGTATACCGTAGTCGCTTGCACATACTTCTGACCGACGGTCGTCACACCTATACCAGTAATATCGAAACATCCCAACGCTGACTGACGTGGTGGCCACGGTTGCTTCAACGTGCCGAGTTTCAAGCACAAGATGTAAATGTCTCTTGTTGAAGTTTTTATAGAAAGCAGTGCGCTCGATAGGCCATCGCATTCATTCATGGTGCAAGGTGCGCTCTCTACTCGAAACGGACGCACGCCCGGTTACTTACGCGTCACCAATCAAACGGTGCATTTTGAGAGAAGCAACGCGTGCATGCACTACTCGTACAGGAGGGTTTGGTAATTAAGAGCTGCACCAACCAGTGGAAGTTACCGCGAGCACAACAACAGTTCAACGCAAACAGCTCAAGGGAAATTTGCGAACACCCTGAGGAGGACAATAGGAGCGTTATTAGGTGGGTCAACTTGGGTGGGTGTGCCTTTGCCCGGGTTCCAACATATATTAAGCTGCTCCTTCTCCCCTCAAGCTGCTGCTGCTGCTGATGATGCTGTCGAAAGATGGTGTTATTTTGTCGTGTGCAGTCCGCCCAGAGTATTTTCGCCGATGTACTACAGTACAATACAGAACTATACCACCGTAGAGGACGTTTAGTTCGCTCAGTGGTGCACGATTGCTTTTCAGACATCGATTTTTTACGTCGGGAAGGTTGCCGGCACGGAGCAAAGGTGTTTGCGTGAATCACGGGTATGATGGAGAGCCTTGCGCACGAATTACGGTCGACTACGCAAGCAAGTGGAACCCTATTTGTTGTTGGGAAAACGAAGGCTGAAACTCGATTGCACCCCCGTTTGAGCTCAACGCTCTTCATTTACGCACTAATGAGGAATAACCAGAGTACGAAAGCAACACCCATTCAATGATTGAGGAATATATCAAGAACTCGGGTTCGGCTGTTAGCCAGCGCTACACCAATAAAGGCTAATAGCATTATTACTACAGGTAGTACCCGAGTTCAATTCCCTTTTTTTTAGTGTTTTTTTTATCCTCCGGCGGATGGGTAAAAATAAAGCTTACGCCCTCCACACTTCCACGTATCACTGCGTGTCGTGTCAATTCACTCCATGCCCCCTCGGAAGTATCAGCCCTTGCTGCTTACGACTCCGGAGACTTGAGCATGTTGACCCGACCTGACCCCCGAAGGGGCCGGGTGCGGTGGGGATAGCCACCCGAAGAGTAAACTCTCCGGGTAGTGTGGAACTTGCCGCAGCTCATCCACCAACAAAAACCCAGGCCAAGAAAAGCCTTCCCGCCAGACTCGGACCAGGTACGATCCACCCTACCCGTTGGGGCGTTGGTCCCCCATCGTGTTGTGATTTTGACTTTATTTGCCAAAACTAAAAAGGACCCAACTGCTGAGAGCGCCCCGGTAGCTCGAGCGTGGGTAGGCGGAATTCGAGGCGAGTCGACTAGGGAATAAAATGCTGAAATCTTCGCGCGAAAAAAGTGCAAGGCACGTGCCGTAGTGGGGAGGGAGGGAATGATCATTCTTACAGGAGTGACCCCGGATCTGAGTCACGAATAACGAGGGAAGGAGAAAAGAAGGGCGAAGACAATGAATGGGATGTGGAAAAAAAATACAAATTCTACGCGGAAAAAATGAAGTACTCTCAAGGTTGGTCGAAAAGGGTGTCACGATAAGGTTTTATGGCTACTTCTGTAGCTCTTATACGCTGTTTACGGTTGGTAGTACCGTACCAGCTGTGTGGCAGGTTTGAAACATCAACATAATGGGGCTTCAAGCTCCGCCCTATCTGCGTTTACGCCCTCTGCTGCTGCTGCCCTATCTGCGTTTAAGACAAACATCAAAACGCCATCATAATGTTAGATGAACCTATTTATTATTGTAGCACCAGTATTATCTAGTCGCTGCTGGAAAACACAGGGTTATCTGCCACAACGCGGTCGGTACTACATCCTAAGCCAGTACCCATCTAAGAGTCTAAAGAGTAGTGGTCTGTTCCGTATCACGGCTTTCAAGTGGTAACACTACCAGTAGGCAACAGCAGGTATCATTATACTATACTAGTTGTGCACTTGTACACATACCGAGTATTGTCTGGTAGCATATAGCATATCGGCAGTACTCAGACATCAGACATAGAACAGCACCATACAACAGCACAGCGCAACACAGTCGTGAGACAAATCAGTAGCACAGTCAAGAACACACAGCAGTTACACACAGGAGTTTGTGTAGTAGCCTGAGCTCTGTTTTGAGTATCATATATAGGACTATCGTACGAAAGTACGATATGTAAAACGGGACTGTCAGTATTCGCTCGAATACAGCAGCATTGGAGATGATACTTGTAAGTAGTCATCATCTCTGTCGTCACTAAATAACACGGAATCACCTGTAGTGGACGTGTGTGTTCTTCACATTGAACCGTCCTTTCCTATGGGTGATGACAACCAAAAAAATAAGTTGTTTTGGTTGTCACCACTAGAGGTGGGCACCGGTAAAAAAAAACCCGGTTTAAACCGGTTTTTGGAAACCCAGCAGGCGTAGCCGGTTTTGAAAAAAAAAACCGCGTTTTTTTTCGCCGGTTTAAACCGGTTAACCGAAAACCGGATAAAACCGGAAAAACCGGATAAAACCGGATAAAACCGGCTAAAACCGGTTTTTATCCGTATAAAAACCGGTTTTACACCGGATAAAACCGGATAAAAACCGGATAAAACCGGATAAAAACCGGATAAGACCCCGACAATTTTTTTCACTGTTTCTCTACCGAATGAAACCATCACCATCACCAGTACTATTAATAATAATAGGATACACACAGCAGTAGTGTTATACCTGGTATATGGTATCATGCATACATATGTGTAAGTGTGTGCATCAACCATGCTCTAAACAGCAGATGCTCTGCTGACGTGTTATAGTTGTCATATATCAAAACATATACCATACCAAGGTATACAAAACTTGCACGTACGACAACTGCTGTGTATAATATACTTTCACTTGTTTTGGACTCTTCAAAAAAAAAGTTGATTTTAGTCTGAAAACAAAATATATTAAAAATTAGTGGGGATTTTTATCTTGAAATTAGTGTGGATATTTTGACTTGGTTTTAGTGTAGTTAGAGCGCGCAGGGAAGCCCTCCGAATACGCTGATCTGCAAGGCATAGGAAAAAAAGACAGGAAGCAAGTAATCGCGAAGAACGCCATATTAATAGTAAACAGTAGGTATACGTATAGTACCTGTGCACCGGCAATGTCTTCTTCACAACAACGTTTTATACCTTGAAATCACGCTACCCCGTGCGCTGTGGTTGTGGCTCGGAATCCACATGTAAACAGCACGTTTTTCACCCAAACATGCCGTCGTTTTCAATGATTTGGAGGCGTTTCACGTTACCATCCGGTTTTAACCGTTTTCCGAAAACCGGTTAAAACCGACTGAAAAAAACCGGTTTATCCGGTTTTTTGTTTTGATAATAACGCCTCGTTATCCGGTTTTCGGTTTTTTTTTTTCGCCTCCCGGTGCCCACCTCTAGTCATCACCCATAGGTCCTTTCTGGCCGTCGACATCCAGCCAGGGGGGGAAGACAGCGATGCTACAGCCCCTCCCATTGTTTTAGTTTATTTTGGTATGGGTGGCGCTCAAGGGAATGGAGACAGAGGGGGGGGCGTTTCGTAGGGAAACCACGGCGGACGAAAGCAGGAAGAAGTCGGCAGACAGGGTAGCAAGGTACCAGACCGACTAGCTAGTAGAACCTGTCCGTACTACAGGTGTACACCTGCCTCGGCTGCCTGGAAGGTGCTGTTGGTGTGCTCCGGTTGCCTGTCTTTTCCTGTCGTTCTTAGACTTGCTCTGTTTGCGTTGTTTTTCATTCCATTTCATTTGGCTTCATTTAATTTGATTTTATTGTCTGTCGCATCTCCTCTGGGAGAAGCACGACACGTTCTTTCTTTTTTGTCGTGTTTTTGTTTGGTTGTTTGATTGTTTCTTGATTTGCTTTATTTATTTATGTTTTTATTCTTTTTTTCCTTTTCGCTTTTTCTCTTTCTTTCTTTTTTCTTTTTTCTTTTTTCTCTTTCATGCACCTGGATTGCTAGCAGGGTAAGTCTTGCCTGTCGTATATGGCATTGCATTGTCTGCTCTGCTTACTGCACTGAGCGTAGTATCTCTGTGTCGTAGTTTTGTGACCACATAACTGGTACCTTTTAAGGATAAATAATCGGCACGGACACTGGGTGTGCTGGATGTCGACGGGTAGAAAGGAAGGTTTAATGGGAGGAACACACACACACACCCAAGTGTCTGTGCCGTCGCTTATTGTGTTCAAGGGCTGGATCCTCGGATTTTCCAATACAGTAGGGGGGTCTATATAAGTCGGTCTGAATAAGGCGGTCATTCGAGATAAGGCGGTAAAAATCGGCTTGACACGACAGAAGATGCGAATAGGGCGGCAATCGCCCTATCTATGTAGCAACCGACCCTATATAAGGCGGTAATTACCCCATTCAGGGCAGCTACCGCCTTATTCAGGAAGGCTACCGCCCTATCCACGGCCCATTTTCGCCTCCACATCAGTATAAAACATCGCCCTGGTGCTGCGTTTGAGCGAGATACACCAAATAAGAGACATAAAATCTGGTCCAGGTTGGATTTCTTAGTCGAGCGGGGGTGCTTTCTACACTAATTTCAATACAAGCGACTCCTAAATTTCTTATGTCCCTCTAAATCTCAGCCTGGCTTCCTTATTTGTCTGTTTCTTACTTGTAGTAGCTAGGCAGTAATACACCCCTACTGCTGTTGTTGCTGCTGCGAGAACACACCCTCTGTTGTGAATGTCTAGCATAGCGAAGAGTCCTTTCCGCCCAACAGTACGGCGGTGTGTGTCTTCAGCGGGTGATGTGTGTTCGACGGGCTCTGTCGCCCTCAGCTCAAATAATAACGCATCGTCGATCTCATCGAGCCGGTGCCTTTCGGTATGCTAAATAGACTGGGACAGTCACCCGTGCTTAGAACAAGGTTGGTTGAAGAGGTTAGGCTCAGACTGTTGGCGGACCAAACGCGCAACGGTCAGCAGTTGTGTAGAAACAGTGTGATCGCCTGGATACGGGGGGGGGGGGTCAGCAGGGAAGGGCGTCGTCATACTACAATCAATGTCATCAATTATTTTTAATAAGCCACCAGTGCACACAATGTTCTTTTCTGTTTTTGGTTGCTACCAATGCATA
This sequence comes from Saccharina japonica, assembly GCA_008828725.1. Taxonomy (NCBI): domain Eukaryota; class Phaeophyceae; order Laminariales; family Laminariaceae; genus Saccharina; species Saccharina japonica. The sequence continues at coordinate 1,261,463 of MEHQ01003648.1, forward strand.
CAAGCTGACCACAGTTACTAATATCCTGCTACGTGAGTTCCTAGCGACATCTATACTATCTTATTTCTCAACATGTGAAGAGTGTGTGTGCGTTTGCCTGTCTGCTCTTTGGTGTGCTTTGGTGTGTGTTTGACATCACACGTGTTCCCTGGATTCGGGACTGGTACTGTTGCAACGCTGTACCTTCCTTCTCCGAGAACACGTATGATACCCTCGTCGTGAGGCCCTCTGCGTCATCTTTTTGCCATATTTTGGATCAGGAGCACTCTGTGCTGTACCTTAAAACGCTGTATGCGCTCAACAGGGCGGTTGCCGCCTTATTGGGGTGTCACCTAAAGCCCAACAGGGCGGTCAACCGCCCTATCTCCAATAGGGCGGTCTTTCGAGATAGGGCGGTCAAAATCTCGGGTGCACTACACCGCCTTATATAGCCTCCCCTACTGTAGTGACCAATCAGATGTTCATTACCACGCCAGTAAGGGTATACCGGACAATCAATACATTTTGTTGTACCTCGTGTACCTGTGTACGCTGTGTATCCTTGAAACGTTACGTGTGTCGTCTGAATATTTATTTATCTCCCTGCCAGGGGGGCACGCGGATCTGAATCATAGACACCCCCCCCCCTATATTGGAGGGATTTTTTTGTTTTGTTTTCCGTGTGTTTTTCGTTTGTCTCACACGCCTGCAGACGCTGCTCTTATGTAAGTGTATCTAGCGTCTACTACTGCTTGGCTTTGGGTGTACACTGTGTACACAATAGTTTACAGAAACATACTGCACAAGGAATGTGTTGATACTGTCGAGAGGGTCGGCGTTGGGGAACCGCCACCACACTCGCCACACCAGCCACTCGTAACAAGATTGAAAAACAGAAACGCTGCGTTGTGTTGTATTGTCTAGAAGGCCTTCCCTACACTTGGGGATGTAGGGACGATTCACCAACATCCCCTGCTATTGGTTTATGTAGGTTTTAGTATGGATTTGGTTTATATAGGAAATAGTATGGTACTGCGGTTTATGGATGGTCTGATTTCGTTTATAATTTATAACCCTAAGCAGCAAACGCTGGGTGGTGTTGTATTGTCTAGAAGGCCTTGCCTACCCTTGGCAATGCGGGGACGATTCGTCAACATCCCCTGCTATTGCTTTATGTAGGTTTTAGTATGTAGTTGGTTTATATAGGAAAAACTACTATTAATAGTATGGTACTGCGTACGGTTTATGGATGGTCTGATTTCGTTTATATCACTACGCAGATACGCTGAGTGGTGTTGTATTGTCTAGAAGGCCTTGCCTACCCTTGGGAAAGCGGGGAAGATTAACCAACATCCCCTGCTATTGTTTTATATATGTTTTAGTATGGAGTTGGTTTATACAGGAAATAGTATGGTACTGCGGTTTATGGATGGTCTGATTTCGTTTGTAACCCTAAGCAGAAACGCTGGGTGTTGTATTGTCTAGAAGGCCTTGCCTACCCTTGGGAATGCGGGGACGATTCACCAACATCCCCTGCTATTGTTTTATATAGGTTATAGTGTGGATTTAGTTTATATAGGAAATAGTATGGTACTGCGGTATGTGGATGGTCTGACTTCGTTTATATCCCTAAGCAGAAACGCTGGGTGGTGTTGCACTGTCTGGAAGGCCTTGCCTACCCATGGGAATGTGGGAACGATTCACCAACATCCCCTGCTATTATTTTTTATAGGTTTTAGTATGGAGTTGGTGTATGTAGAAAATAGTATGGTACCGCTGTTTATGGATGGTTTGATTTTTCATATAGGATTTAGTATGGTATGTACCCCCCTATACCCCGGAGGGTGCCTGAAGTTTTTTTTTACACCCCCCCCTCTGTATTTGGTTTCCCAAAAATAAATTTTGGAGTGTTGCGTCATAATTGTTTTTTCGTGCACCCCTGTCCCTGCTGCTGAGCAATCACTCTGATCCGGAGTCACAGAGTAAAGCAATTCATTTCTTGACTTCCACTGTGGTACGTACGTGTCTTTGATATTGTTATATGATATACCGGTATATGTTAACAGAAGACTTGAGCCCATCCTCTCCTTGCCCTAAACTTGAAAGGCCGCTCCCGCACAAACGATCCCAGAGCAAATTATTACATCTTGTTACCGTTCCCGCTCTCGCGGAAACGTTTCAATTTGGTTCGCGCACAAACGAGTTCCTCACAAACACGCCTGTCACGATCCCGCATAGACACGCCTCTCAACTCTGAGAAAACCTCCCTTGAATAGAGTAAACTATAATCCCACTGTCGTGTGAATGCCAATAACCCCCCCCCCCCAAATATATATCTATTATAAATAGTTCGTCTGATGCCCAAAAAACAATACTCTAATCAAGTGAGTTTTGATTCCCAATTTATCATATTTAATAGCAGCTTAGAGTGGAGCAAATAAATGCAACGCCCTCCCTCCTAGTTTTTTCTCCCACACACGTTCAAAACGCACGCTTCTCCCTACGCCGGCATGCCCGGCACCGTCTTCTTACGTTGCAGGCTGGCATACTGCAGTACAACTCGTACGTGTGCCGTGCTTGTCGTCGTGGCCACAGCGATTCACGGCTGCTCTACGTACGAGTATTGCAGCAGTGCGGTTGCTACTTGTAACCATTGCTGAGATTGTATCGTTCATCCTCGCTCTGGTCGTACTCGTATTGCATGATACGTACGTCGCGTTCTGTCACCGTGCGCGACGAAATCACCACTGCTTTAGAAAGGGACGGGGTCTCTGAAGGCCCCTATTAATAGATAACATCCCCTCCTCCTGCCTCCGCTCGTGTTGGAAGCCGTCAGAGTTCGCGAAGCTTGGACATGTTGCATGGCCTACTTACCAGGTACCAGTGGTGGTCCTGGGGAAAACAAGTATACGCGTTCCACTCCATACCAGGTACCAGAGATCACCAACAACCACCCTCGAGTCAAGCACCGCCACCACTACCACACCACCAGCTGAGCACCAGCAGCAGCAGAGACTTGTCGCTGGTGGTGATGGTGGTGGTTGCGTTTGGTGGTTTTGGTTCTACAGCAAATCTCAATCACTCTCCGATCAGCTCCGATGGCAAGAAATAGACGAGTATGCGAATGCGGCGCAATAATGTGATACCAGGTATCATACCAGGCTAGCTGCTAGATAGCCGGTGCCGCGAGACACCATAGATAGCTCTTCGACGACACATCACGTTCAGAGCGATGCCCAGGTGACATGCTCACGTGACATTCTCGCGAGCCTGCATCATGCTGTAACCATGCTGTCTTTGTACGTACGTACGTACGTATATACGGCAGAAACTTGTCGTTGCTGGTGGTGGTGGTGGTGGTTGTGTTCGCTGGTTGTAGTTTTACAACTAATCTCGATCACTCTCGGATGGCAAGAAATAGACGATTTTGCGAATGCGGCGCAATAATGTGATACCAGGTATCACACCAGGCTAGACGGTGCCGCGAGACACCATCATAGTTCTTCGACGACACATCACGTTCAGAGCGATGCACAGGTAACATGCTCACGTGACATTCTCGCGAGCCTGCATCATGCTGTAATCATGCTGTCTGTGCACGTACGTACGTACATACATACAATGTGCCTGCTGTATATACGTACGTACGAATAATATGTTTACATATGCAACAGTACGTATTTCTATTATACGTACGTACTACGACCACACTGCTGCCGTACGTATACCCGGGCACACGATCAGCGCATCCCCGTATTCCCGGGGACACAATGAACCCCTCCCAGGGGGGGTCATCCCCTAACAAAATATTTACTGCTGTCTGTGCACGTATAAAAATACGTACGTATATGAAGTACATATCAACCGCTGTATCTACTACCATGGTACAGTACCGTGTCGTACGTACGAAATGGTACGTATGATACGAACGTACATCCAGCAATCAATGCTGCAGAGTATGTAGTATTTGTGCCCTATTTTTCACGAAAAAATCGGTATGCACGCATGCACGAGTCAAATGATCTCGATCATCAGCACAGCCAGTCTCGCGAGGGATTTTGCAAGGCCCGTTCGCGATGACCGTGAGACAACCGACAACAACAAACAACGTACTCTCAGGAACAGCCAGCCACCCCCCCTGTCCCCCCTGGCCACATCTATTATAAATATGTTTTCCATCTGACAACCCGCATTGATTCGGAGTCAATCCCCCTCGTTTTTATGTCCTTAACCATTTATACTCCTATTAAGAATCTTCGTTGTCAATTTGTTTCCTATTTATTCCTATTATTTTTATTTTGAGCCTCTATCATCTCGATTACTACTTTTGCTTCAATGGCCCTACCGCCGTGGGGGCGAGAGGGCCTCTTATTCCCTAGTATTGTATTGATCATTGGTTGGGTTGGCGTCGGTTGGCGGCGTCGCTGTGAAACACGGCTCTCACTGCCTGAGCTAGACAACCAGGGTACCGTTTTTGATCTGTTTGTTTCGGCGGTCACCAAGGCTGGCGGTCGAGTTAGATCATTTGTGCCACCAGCCGTATTATGGAACGTATTATACGTGCTGGGCTGTTCGAATCTGCACGTATTCTTTTGTGCCATCTGTAATATGGAGATAAAACAATACACCAGGGCATTACTTAGGTGTTGCGCTGTTGCGCTGGCGCAACGTTTGAGTAAAATACCCGTTTTGCGCAACAGTCACCACGAGGCTGGTTGCGCGCAGTGCAACACGCGATTTTAGCCGCGCAATATTTTTCGCCGCAGGCGAAAAATTTTGTTGCGCATTTATTTCTCGCCGGAGGCGATACATGTTTTTGGGGGTCTTTTTTCCCCAAATATTTTAGGCCCCTTGTCCTATTCGCCATACATAGTCGAAAACGTTAATTAGGCACGTTTTGCTATTCGCCGTAGGCTTTTATTCTTTTTAGGCACATTTTCCTATTCGCCGCCGCCAAAACTCCTGATTTAACAACCCGAAAATCAATGCCCTGGTACGCACGATCTTGGAGTGATCGCATCTACTGGTGGTTAAAAAAATGCTCGTGGTATTTGTAGACGAGAGGTACGAGCAGAGATTGGTTCGGTAGGTTCACCGTTTGCCGTAAGGCGTGATATATAGGCAGCTTATATACTGAAACAAGTATCGCCGCTAAATGGAAAATGCAAGTTTTACGAAAGGATCGCTGTGAGAAACACACAACAGGGGTATAACAACTATACATTTACGCAAACCAGGGTCGGTCGTTAGTTATGAGTGGACCCGTAAGACAGCTCTTCTTCGTGACAAATGGCTCAACTTTCGATTGACAGCTTCGAAATATCTTTTAGCTTTTCACGTTTTGCTGGCAGCAGCACGACTAGTCTACAGCCCGTTCTGTAGTTTGTCAGCAACGACGACAGCACACGGCAGATCATGGCCGGCATTTTAACAGCAGCAGCGCTTCGCCGCCAACTGCTTTGCCGGAGACACATCGTCATACAGGTCATCAGACAGAGCTGATTGATGACGTGCATCAGCAGCACACGATCAACTGCTGCGATAGCGCGTGCCTTAAGCAATGTGGCTGCGGGCGCGAACTCTACGTGCAGCAGCAGCAGCAACGGGCGGAAGCAGCGAGCGCTTTGGTGCGCAACCACCATAACCTAGCTGCTCGATGGCCGGCATTTGTACAGCACCACACCAGGAAGAGACACCAGCATACATAGTATTATGATAGAATACCTCATATAGCTGCACAACCGGCATTGTGTGGGCGTAGAGAGACACCATCATACAGACCATCAGGCGGAGCTCATGGCGTACTACTGCTGCTGCTGTACTGCAGCACAGCAAGCAGCAGAACTCAGTCAACCTCTGCGACTGTAGCCCAGGCGAAAGGACTTTGGTTACGGGGATGGAACTGCTGTATTCCGCGATCATATATACGAGTATGCGTTTATTGCTGCGCTGTTGCTGTACAAATCACCGACCGTCAGGTAGCGCTGTAGCGTTGTTACTTGCCCGGCGAATAGCTTACTCGTTTTTGCACTTTCCATCTGCTCAAAACGTACGCTTTTTTCCATTAACATTTCACGGGAAACTCATGGGAAATCCTCTCTGAAATAATTGTTATTGCCTCAAGAAAGTAAACAAGTCGTACCCGTATGTATACGTTCGAAGTACGCGTTGCAGGGCACATACAGGTAGCTGCAATACGTGCACCGCCCCTATGTATGAGGGCAGAGTGCCTTCGTTGTCTCTTCGGGTCTGATGTAAAAAACCAGGTACACATTGTCGAATCGTCCATGGACCAGCATACCCTGGCAGACCACAGCAGTATAGGCTGCCGCTCTGTATTGTGTGTTGCTGCTCTGCTACTGCTGAGTACCGGCGTACGGGGGGGGCACGACCTTACTACTGCTGTACGTTTCTTGCGTCGCCCGCATTTGGACGGTTTGATGTAGGCTAGCGTTTAATATACCGTAAAATTGCAACTCATTGTGGCCACACTAATCCCCCATGCAACTTTAAGTGTTGGCGGACTAGCCCAGACCCAACTACAAGCAAACTGTATTCGTGTACGTACGAATATCAACTCTTATCTTACCCCCACTACATCCAGAGGAAAGCTTTATGTACAAATAAATGCCAGCGCTGTATCGTAAAAAACGACCAACTATGATACGTACGAGTATTACGTAAAAGTCACAGATCACCTGAGATGTTTCGTAATGTTTTTTAATTCAAGAAATGTCTAAGAAGCGCTGAATAGCCCGTAATGCCTCAAAACGGTTTGAAATACGGAAACATTCAATACACGCACCTGTGCAGCGGCGCAGTATTCTATGAAAAAATAGAAATTTACGTCCCAGTGAATACCTGCATGACAGGTACATACCATATATACATACGTATTATACGTCCATACGTATATACGCACCGTAGTTCGTCAGAGGTCAAGGACTTTAAGGCGGACACCGCCCGCTCGATGAGACGAACCCAAGCTGTTGACATTGGCCATCAGAGTTTGCCAAACACGTGAAAATTGTTTGTTCTTCCATTACCTCTTTTATGGAGATTTGATTTGGCTTCTGACAAATTTCAGGACACTATCCATTCAGAATGAAGCTGACAAGACCAGCAATATGCGTCCAACACACCCTATACCGTTCACCCCATTGGTCTAGCAGGTGACCACGACGATTGCGTTTAATTTGAGGTCCAGGGTTCGAGTCTCCTTACGGAGACTTTGTTTTTTTCTCGAAATACACAAACTTACTGCCGAGAGCTTCTACGTACGAGTATTGTTATAGCGTAGGTACATAGGTATAGCCACAATTCAACGAGGACGCATGCTACGATAGGGGTGCACCATGTTATTTCTGAGCTCCTCACGTAAGGAGCGTCATGCCTCACCCAAAAAAACGATTTCGGAGGAAAATAAAAGTGCTGCCGGATGAAAAATCTCATGACTGAAGTATACTCTGAAACATTATTCGTCACAAAAACGAAAGTCCGACGAATTTGGGTTAAGGAGCCCGATCGTTCAGAAAACGATTCAGCCAAAAAGTGCTACCTCTACCGTAGCACGCGTCCGAGATAGAGTCGACGAGTAAACAAAGTGCTGAAATCTTCTCGCGATAAACAAAAAGGCACGCGTACCGTATTGGACAAGGAGAAGAAGAGTCTACTTAGCGACCCCGGGTCTGAATGACGACTAAAGGGGGAGGCAACAGAAGAAGGGCGACGATAAGAAATGGGATGGAGAGAAACACAACTATTTGCAATTATTGTTACGTACGATCTTTTGTCGACGAAATAAATAACCACGCTAAAAACCTATCAATCCTACGTGGCGCCCAACTTCAACAACCCGTTTTCAGACGATTAACGCCCCGGCCAGAAAGGAGATGGCCTACTGCTGTATGTCGCTACCCAAAACCAACACCGGCCTATACAGCACAGCTGAAATCTCTCTTGCCCCCACCATCAACTAGACGTTCAAAATATAACACTACTAAAACAAATATCACTACTAAAAAAAACAAGCGGGACACATCCCTGACACGATTTTTGGCGTACGAGTTGTAGTTCGCCAGATATGGACATTTTTCGTATTACTTCCGGAGGCGTTGTTGCATAGGGGTTGAAACTGCTAATAGTAAAATTCATATAAATTCGTATTTCAGTCCGCCAATACGTCGAATAATTCGGCACTAGAATTGTTGACATGACCGTATCAACAAGGGGAAGACGTCTGTGGCTTTGGTTTTGTTATGCAAAACATACAAGGCTGTTATGTTTAACGCCTTCCAAAGTACTACAGTGGAATTTAATACGAGACGGGGACTGTTTACGAGTACTTTCACGGGAATCATTTTTGCACCTTGATTTTTCGGAGTTGTAACACGACGTTCGGCAAGGTGGTGCTTCATAACAATGCAAACCGAACTACACCTGGTCTTTTCGAAAAAACAAAAATGCGCTCGTCAGGGAGGATCGAAGTCGCCCAACAAATCAGTAAAATGGTAAAATGCACCTGAAGAAGAAATATATATATATATATAAAAAATACCAACACTGAGTCGTTCCGCATTGTCATGGCGTACAACCCTCCCAAATTTCGGTTTCCAACTCACAAAAACCAAGATGCAAAAGTGCGAAGACGAAATGGTATGGCTCTCGCTGGAACCAGCTCGTACCTGTCCAGCACGGATGAAGGCTCCCGTTTGGGGGAACGCTAACAAAATCGGAGCAAGAAAGGGTGCTTAATTACGAGCTCTACACTACAGTAAACCCTACACAATCGCCTATGTTCAAAGTTGTTCGAGGGGGGTGACACACTAAGGTTCCACTCTTAATACTTGCTTAGATTTGCTGTTTCTTGTTGGTGGGCCCCTACATACTGCTAGAGATGAGATGGGAAAACAAACGACAACATATAAATACAGTTTTATAGAGAAGAACAATCACAATACTCCACCAGGTGTACATCAGCACTATTATAGGTGTAGCGAAATGGAAGGTGGAAGCCAGTCGGTGTTGACTACTCTAAATAATACAAATGGTACCTTTTCCACCAGACGCATGCTACGATAGAGGTGCACCATGTTTTTTCTGAGCTCCTCACTTAAGGAGCGTCATACCTCACCGAACAAATTATTTTGGAGGAAAATAAAAGTGGTACCGGATGAGAAACCTCATGACCGAAGTATCTTATGAAACATATTTCGTCACAGAAATGAAAGTCCGACGAATTTGGGTTAAGGAGCCTGATCGTTCAGAAAACGATTCAGCCAGAAAGTGCTACCTCTACCGTAGCACCAGTCACCACCCGTGTCTAATTGGGCCTACACGCACCCACGCTGTAATGGATATTGGCCCTTTCCCCGCCTCCCCAATAACGTGCTAGTCAGTTCCCATATAAATTAGAAACACATCCAGCAATAATTGGCCGACTATTATAAGGCACCTCTTTGTAGCGTGCAGCGTCTGGTGTCACCCCTCGAAGAGCAGACACTCCAATCACCAAACCTCGTCCTTTTCGGTTTTCCGCTTGCGTCGACAACAAATAAATCTGGTCAGCAGGTTACCATCACCTCGTTCGTTTATGGCCACAAACATGTTAAGGCCATACGGCAAGCATGGCGGCTGAACAAGCCGGCGTGCAATTAGGGCCATATATGTTGCTTCTGTAATATAAAATATACATTGTCCCTAGCATCGCAGACCTGACATGCCCTGCGATATATGTGATGACAGGTACAGATTTACCATGCATATTGCTCGCTCTAGTCCACTATTGGTTGTTTCCATGGACTTCCGCGGAAGCTTCCATGGAAGCTTCCACCGATTCCACGGAAGCTTCCATGGAAGCGACGGAAGATTTCACGGAAGCTTCCGCGGAAGTCCATGGAAATTTCCGTGGAAGCTTCCACGAGACAGTGGAAGCTTCCACGCAGGCCGTACGTGCTTCGGTGGTAGATGTCGACGCTGTCGTCATGGAAGCTTCCGTGGAAGCTTTCGCAGAAGCTTCCCGGGACTTCCGTAGACGATTCCGTTGAAGCCTCCGCGGGAGCTTCCGTGGAAGCTTACCACCACTCGTCCACCGAAGAAAGTGTGATCCCATCACACCCCTGATCCCACACAAACAGGCCCCGCCAGGATTTGTTCCCATAAGAGCCTTCTTATTAAAAACCGCGGAGTGAGGCGAAGCCGAATGGAGCCACCCTAGACCTGTCCAGGTGCGAAGCACAAGGTCAACTCCCAGCCTCGTTCTATCCACCACGGGGTCGGAAGCGTTGTGGGCTTCCCCGAAAGCTTCCGCGAGCTTCGATGAAGAGGTTCAATGTAAGTTCGCTTCCATGGAAGCTTCCACGGAAGTTGGCGAAAGCTTCCATGCACCACTGGAAGTTGGTGGATGTCCTTGAAAGCGTGTGGACGTTCGTGGAAGCGAATAGAGTCCACAGAAGCTTCCTTGGAAGCGTCCACCCATAATTCCGTGGAAACTTCCACTGTAAACTTCCACGGAAGTTTCCACGGCGGAAGTTTCCACGGAAGCTTCCGTGCTTCCGTGGAAGCTTTCATCACTTCCGTGGAAGCTTCCATCGCTTCCACGGAAGCTTCCACAGCTTCCACGGAAGCTTCCACCACTTCCACAGAAGCTTCCGTGGAAGCGGTAGAAGCTTCCATGGAAACTTCCGTCTGCTTCCACGAAAACAAACAAAAGTGTGCTTACCCATATTGCTGCACTTTGCTGTTGTGGCATTTTGACCCGTACAGCAAAACGATCCATACGTACGAGTTTTCGTTTTCCGACGATCGGTGTACGAGCACATACATGTACTCTTACTGCAATAATGTCCTACCTCCAGAATAGGCGCAATATTGGCGAATAGGTCCGACCGCGTTCGGAAGGACAACTGTTCCTCGCAACATAGGGGGTATTTTGGTTAGCACGTGCTGCGGGATAGATCATATATTCTATTGACCTATTCTACTTATAATTGATTATTGTGGTTCAAGAAGAAATATTGTTGCTCTTTGCCAGCCCTTGAGAGCGTGTACGTAGAACTTCGTCGGGGGTTCTTCTATTCTCTGTCGTGGTCGTCCGACGGTCAAACTAAAAGTTCAAACACAAATAGCCCCAACGCAACAACGAGCATTGTGTCTACAGGAGTGCATCACTCTTGCAGCGTTCCAGCCTAGGGACCGGCACTAACCTTGCAAGAGTCTCTCGGAGGTGAACAAGCCTTGGGTCGTGGGTATGCATCACCCACTCCACCCTTTCTTCCCATCCTGGGGCCCAAAACACCTCAAAGTTTGATCTTGTGGTGCAGATGCCAGGAACACGGTTAAGTATTCAGTACATACATCGACACACCAGATTCCACTGCTGTATGCTTGGCGAGGCATTATTCCAACACTTACCAGAGACGGTAGCAGCCGCGTTTTGCTGCATCTCGCTGGCGTCTGTGTACGTATCGTTCGTACGTTCGTATATTTATATTCTCGATTTGCCAGGCTCAAGAGATAGGCGGGCATGTTCCCCCCCCGCATATTCGAGGAATACAAGACATAGCCTGGGCAACGCTCTGCAGCAATCGCCTCAAACGCTAGGACCCACATTTCCTATAATGGGCTTGATTCGTGTACGTGCTCCCTTCTCCGCGATGGCCTGTAGAGCTAGATGGCCACTGCACTTCTTCTCCTGACAAAGTAGGCTATCTGATTTCGGGTTGGTTAATGAGGAGGTTTGGTCAACGACAAAACTTTGAGACCCTTTGAAACTACCTCATAGTCCACCATCCACACATGTTTCGAATGCAACCTCGGAATCAATGTCTAGTTGCAGACAATAAGCGTTCTCTGTTCAAGCAGCCCTTCTGTTGGAAATTCATGTTGTATGGGTCGGGATGGCCGTGTTGAGAGCGTATTTATGTAACGCTCTTGACCCAAATGTTCTTGAATTTATCTCATTTTGAACCGCCTCCCTTGTTTTTGTGGGGGACACATTCTATCGAACTAGGTTGGGACCGCAACGGCACGCACACGTACGAATCCCACTGTGGGCAAACAATGCGAACACTACCTCACCTCAAGCTAGGCGATCTACGCCGGCTTTTGTACACAAGATGTAAATAGTCCTCGTTTACCCCGCGACGGTCCCAGGCAAAAAGCGATGAAGCCCCGATAAATCACCATCGTCGACAAAAATGCACTATATACGAGAAAAAGTAGTTTTGTCATGTTTCAGCTAAATGACATCGTGGAGCCGCTGTCACGGAGGCACGCAAAATGACGCCCGACGTGGGTGTCTCCTGGAGCCCGGAGGAGAGACAACACGCACCCCTGTGTGATTTCGTCGATCCCTGTGCGAAAGAATAATCAAATCGTTCCGTTTTTGTTTCTTTACGGACCCCTGTGATCTCCCTCGGATCCGTATCAAACGGCTGATATGTGTTCTTTCCACTGCTATATAGCAGTATTCTAACTGTGATCGTCACGCCGATGGTTGGAAAACAATCTCTAACCTCATACAGGACACGTGTTCTATGAACTTATGACAAAGCCCTTTATTGAATGGGTGTTGTATTTGTTTGATTCGGCGGGTTTGGTCTCGTCTGTATATGCTTGGGATATGTTTGATCTTACGACTTGCCAATACTCCGACAACATTAATATTAATCCCATGCGTCAACGGCTTGGCACAGGTCCATGTAGCACGTGTGCCACACGCGGGCGGGCTTCCCGAAGACCACTCTGATAAATTGTTTTGACGTTTGTGCGGTGCTAGTGCAAACAGTATGGCGGTCCCTCGTACTTACGACGAATGCTACGATAGAGGTGCAACGTGTTTGTTCAGAGCTTCATACCTCGCCCGAAAAACGATCCCATGACCCAGGTATATTATGGAAAATACGGCAACACAAGAATGAAAGTCCGACGAATTTGGGTTAAGGAGCCCGATCATTCAGAACCAAAATCAGCTAAAAGTGCTACCTCTAACGTAGGACGCGTCTTACTTTTGTTTAGTGTACGGCCAACGCTGGGCCTTAATATGGGTTAGTATTGATTCTTCGCAGTCAGGTCTTTTGAGTATTTGCACGAAACAGTTTAAAGACATGGTTCATCTAAAACAAATGAAAACCCAGATGGTTCTTCCTCTCGAAACACATCACTATGCTCAAGCCTTGTGAAGCCTAGGCGTTGGTCCGGCCACGTTTCGCCGCTAGCACCAGACCTAGGCCCCCAAATAAACATTGTCCTCCATCACCCCCTTCCGCTATTGATGACGACCAGAGGCATTGGCAAACTAGCTAGCGCATAAGGCAATATGGTTGATCAAGCATGTCTATGTGGTCGAGAATTAAACGTCTCCAATATGAACAGGGTGAGCAGCGGAAAGAGGTCGGCCGAGGTTTCGTTTCTCGCCATTTGTCCTAGCAATTTTCGAACACATTGTTGTTGAGACGAGTGGGTTGTTTTGCCCTGCCATACCTGAGATGCACCGCCCGACCCAAACACGCATCAAACCGTACAGACCGCAAGCAACGCCTGGAGCGGCCTCGTCGACAAAGCGTCACCACCAAACAACGTTTGTGTTATTCACAACAGCTACTACGTAGATATACCCGTGGGGATTGGAACACCAAACTCTTCGTTGGGCAGGGAGCGAACGATGTCGGACACGCAAGCGGGGCATGTACGACCTAAAGCGGCTGGGCTGCGTCGGTTGTCGGACCTTGTCACGAAGAGCTCTGCGAAGGGTGCCAAGCAACGTGAGAGGGATCTGGTAGATACAGGGCCATGTAGGGGGAGGCAACGTCAACCGCAGCGATATGATGGACTCACTAGATGGATGCGGTAAATCTGCGTACACTCCGGTGGCCGGTATCTTGCGCGTTTCGCCAATGTTGGAAAACCTTGACGCCTATGACGATCCCAACGTCAGAGGTAATGCTGTGCAGGGTGGTTCCAACCTTTACCACAAACGCTGTGTACCTTGTAGGCAAGCCCTCTTCCAGCGGCCTGTTTATAGCAGGATACTTCTTCGAGTTACGCTTATTGCATGGTTAACAGTACCAGTATTTCTGTCAAACGTCACTTTAAGACGGTGCCGTGTCCCCGGGGTAAATCCGGGTAGCCCGGCGAACTCTTTGCGTGAGGCGACGATTTGAGCAGAACCACGCCTAAGCCGCTGGTGTTCTTCCTCAACAGGTGGTTGGTGTGAAGGTTACTATGCTGCGGATTAATTCGCAGTGCAAGACATCCATCTCTGTACCACGGGATACGTGCAGGAAGTCGAATGTCGTAGCTCAAACCAAGTGATTGCCCACATGAACGACTGCCGTGATCGATTCACAGTAATATTTACGCTGGAGGCAACAATATGCACAATTTCAGGCGCTGGCAGGCTCACAGCCAAGAGCTGTATCCAACTGTGTTTCCGGCCTCCTCATCTAACGTCACTCTACCTATGCGATGCTCCCCCTTTTTCTGCAACTGTACCCCCTTTTGAAGTACGCGGCAACCTGGGTCTGGAGGCCTTCGCCATTGCGCTCAACCATGGGTACGACGGAGACCATTGGTACGTGTCCGAGAGGAGCCTGCAGATGGTGTGTTTGGGCCTGTGCGTGGTTTGCCGCAGTCTGGCCATGTCGCACGTCTTGGTCAAGCACGATACGCCACCCCATCTATATCTTCGCGACAAAAAAATAGTTTTTTGGAAGAAACACCGTCTCTCTCGGCTTCCGTTGTTGAAAGCGCACTCAATAACTTGGCAGTTGCCCGCTTCGTGTGTATCGGAGGGAAGCAAGTTATCCCACCAACCACGATTTTTCCGGGCAATACTGTCTACAGGACTACTACACTCAAAAGAGCGCCGACAGCGTGCGGCAAAACCCAGATGGCCGGAGTCGCTTCGCAAAATGACGTTTAAGCCATCACCGGCCGAATCAATCTGTCTGATTTCACACCCAGGCCCCTTTTCACGGGTTGTATTCGGTCGGTCTTTTAAGCAGCCCATCAAGGAGGTGAACTGGCCGGCGTCGCTGCTGCACTTGAAAATGGAGAATTTTTTCTTTGAACCCATCGACGGCGTTGTATGGCCGTTCGCCCTGCGATATTTGGAGTTAGGGGACCACTTCAATCAACCTATCGAAGGAATCATGTGGCCGACTTCGCTGAAACATTTGGCCTTCGGGGCTGCCTTCGACCAACCGATCGTCGAAACCAGGTGGCCAACTTCACTTGAGAAGTTGGCATTTGGATATTGTTGCGATAGTCTTTTAGAGGAAGCAGTTTTGCATGGTTAGCGGCTGCACAGGTGGCGCTGGTCTCGATTTAATCAGCCCATCGAAGCAGTCGTGTGGCCGGCCTCGCTACGAGTTTTGGTATTTGGGAACAGCTTCAACCAGCAGATCGACGGATCTAACTGGCCCGCTTCGCTTGAGCGCTTAGTGCTTGGTGATCGATTCAATAAGTCGATCGAAACGGTTGCTTGGCCTTTCTCGCTGCTGAGTTTAACGTTCGGGAATGCCTTTCGCCAGTCGATAGATGGAACTACGTGGCCCGAATCGCTTAGGACGTTATCGTTTAAATGTTGGTTCAACAATCCACTGCACGGAGTATCGTGGCCCCCGTTTTTGGAGCGTTTGTCCTATTTAGTTTGCTCCCCCCAAGCAATAAAATTTGTTACGTGGCCCGCTACGCTTCAGCGCTTGGTACTCGGTTTGAACCCTATGCACAGTATATTTCGACGTAGTGAATTCAAGACACTCGATTGGCCTGTCGATGGGGTTGCGTGGCCCCCTACTCTGGTGCATTTGACGTTCGGATTTTCCTTCAACGTATCAATACGTGATTTCGTATGGCCCGCTTCTCTGCAGTGTCTGGACTTTGGTCCACACTTCAATCAGCTATTAGATAGCGTAGAGTGGCCTCCGTCGCTAAACCGTTTGACCTTCGGGGCTGCGTTCAACCAGTCCATCGAGCGTGTTGTATGGCCGGCTTCGTTGGAATACATTGCGTTCGAAACTTCGTTTGACCATCCAATCGACAAGGTTTCGTGGCCCGTGTCGCTGAAGCGTTTGACCATCGCACCCAGCCTCGACGGGCCTATTCAAGCGACCGTGTTGGCTAGTTCTTCGCGCGCGAAAGGGGCGTTTGGGTCGACCTTCAACAACCCCATTGAAGATGCCATGTGGCCGGCCTCTCTGCAGCATCTGTCGGTTAGAGTTACGTTGACCCGACCTATCGACTTAGTCTCGCTGCCGACTTCTCTATTGTTTTTAACGTTTGGCCCGCGTTTCAACAAGCCAATCACCAAGGTTAAATGGCCCACGGTGGTGAAGGTTATTCGATTTGGAGAGGACTTCAATCAGCCTATTTTTGGAGTCGCGTGGCCTGTGTCGCTCACGCGCTTGGTCTTCGGAGCTCGCTTCGACCAAGCGATCGAAGGAGTACTTTGGCCGGCTATGCTGCAGAATTTGACATTCGGGTCTAACTTTAACCGTCCAGTCTGTGCGTGCGTGTGGCCCAGTTCGCTGCAGTGTTTGGAGTTTGGTTCTAACTTTAACCAACCAATCGGCGGCGTTGTCTGGCCTGCTTCGCTGGCGCGATTGGCCTTAGGTTCAAAGTTCGGCTACCCAGTCCACGGACTCATGTGGCCGGCGTCGCTGCGACACTTATCACTTGGACTGGCGTGGAACCGGTCAATCGATGAAATCGATTTTCCTGTATCGCTGCACAGTTTGGTGCTAGGGGCTAGCTCTGACGGTCCGACTCAAGGGTTTGTATGGTCAGCTCCACCCCGGGGCAAACCTCTTCGATCGTTCTTCAACGAACTGACCGATGATGAAATGCGGCCTGCCTTTGCACATCGTATTGGGGTTTGGGCCGATATACATAGGCGGCCCATCAACATGGTCATGCTGCCTGCTTCTCTCAGGCATTTGGTGTTCGGGGCTTGTTTTAACCAGCCCATCGACGGCGTTAAGTGGCCGGCGTGCCTAGAGGAACTGACATTCGGTCTTTGTTTCAATCGGGAGATCAGGAACGTTGTGTGGCCACACTCGTTGAAGCGTTTAACATTCGGGGCGGCATTCGATAAGCCGATGACCGATGATGAAATGCGGCCTGCCTTTGCACATCGTATTGGGGTTTGGGCCGATATACATAGGCGGCCCATCAACATGGTCATGCTGCCTGCTTCTCTCAGGCATTTGGTGTTCGGGGCTTGTTTTAACCAGCCCATCGACGGCGTTAAGTGGCCGGCGTGCCTAGAGGAACTGACATTCGGTATTTGTTTCAATCGGGAGATCAGGAACGTTGTGTGGCCACACTCGTTGAAGCGTTTAACATTCGGGGCGGCATTCGATAAGCCGATTGAAGGAGTCGTGTGGCCGGCGTCGCTTACAGAATTGTCATTTGGGGGAAGCCTAAACCAGGCTTTCGAGAGCGGTCACAGGCGGGCACGTGTGGGGTACACAAGGATGCACAGTCGATTCAACCAACCTATTGCCGGAGTAGATTGGCCGCCGTCGCTGCAGAAATTGGTACTAGGCAGCGGCTTCAACCAGCCGATTGACAGCGTGACGTGGCCGGCAACGGTACAGCATTTATCGCTTGGTATTAGCTCCGGTAGGTTTATTCATAGGACCGTATGGCCTGCATCACTGCAGCAGACCGGCGCAACCGTGAATGCGTCGCTTTTCAGTTCTACAGGTTCAGCCAATGAGACGAACCCGACCGAGTGACCAAACGTATCTCAATCTTGATTCAGTCTTTAAGGTTTTTGACTTCGCGGTAAGCACCGCCATATGGTCACTAACTACTGTTCGTTCGGACAAAGGAAACGAATTAGACCCGCGTTTGCAAGAGGTACAGAGTGACGCTGCCAAGGGACGAAGACGGGGCAGCCATGAAGGGTGTACCCCCCTCCTACCGCAGCTCCAGTTAGCATATGATCTGATGTTCGGTGCTGGTTTTGATTCAGCAAATTTCGGTGAAGAATGGGGAACGTCCCCGTGCGCGTTGTCGCGCCGTGCTCGTCAGAGTATTTAAGGGCCTGGGCCGGCCTTACCACTATTATTATCGTTGACGTTCAATGGGGTGGGCTCGTTGCTGTCTGTGAACTATCGCTCACCGTTCAACCAGCCCCTGTCCACCTTCGCGCTGCCTTCCACGGTCAACCGTTTCGAGATAGCAAATAACTACTGTAGTCCATCCAGTAGTGTTGGTCGTCCGCACTGCTGTAGCAGTACAATGTTGAAAATCGAATTTGATTATACAATTTATTGGGCACCACTGTTGTGGCCAGATTCAATGCAGCATTTGAAAATCGGGCGTCGAGTTTAGTCCACCGATCGGCCAAGTGGTTGTTGCCAGATTAATGGCAGCGTTGACGGTGGGATTTTGTTGTAAATCTGATGAAATGTCGGAAAGGGGCCGCGTGGCCGTGTGTACTTTAGCATTTTGGCTCTGGCGATTTGTTTGAATTAATTAATCTGTCAAGCGGTATATGGCCGGAGTTTGGTATTTCAAACCCAACCCAGATTCACCACTCGGTGTGGGCGTCTTCATTGAGGCGTTTCGCAATATTTAGTACGTGTACAGTCGCGTGCGACGATAGAGAGAGGTATATAGCACTTGTTGCCTGTATTTTGTTTGTCTGAATGATCGAGTTCCTAAAGCCAAAATCGTCGGACTTTCATTATCGTGTTGCAATAATTTTCCTTTGCATACTTAGGCCGCGGTATCTTTAATCGGGTACTAGCACATTTTGTTTTCGTCCGTAATAAGGTTTTAGGTGAGAGGTGTAGAGTTCCTGAAGCTAGGCGTGTCAGAAAAAACGTGATGCGCCTCTGTTGCTGCAGCATGCGTCTTCTCCGTCGAACAAGTCACTTTCCGGCTTCCTTGGTGCAGCTATATATGGGTTTTGGATATTTTCCCATCCGTTGGCGCATGTGGTAGCCCGAGGGGCACACCGCGCGGGTTGGCGAAGGATTTACTTGAACGGTCGATACGCCAATAACTGGCAGAGGGTACGGGGTCTTATGACAACAACAACACTGCAAGTTTGGCATAGCTTCGACAACCCAGGACAAGTGGCAAGCCAATTCGTAGTGATATTAACTGCAGCTCGCTCCAGGCGAAGCTTGACAGGCGTAAGTTAGTAGGCATCTGTATACCATATAAACCAATGGACAGGGTTACGTGGTGCGCCCCGATGCCCAAATTGAAGCATTTGTAGGTCTACCGAACGGGTTTTATATCTCGTCGGATATCTGCATGACGCTGTCCGTACCATTTTTTCTGGACTATGCCATAGCGTCTTGTCGTGTTCCCCCCTTCGCTCGGGGAACGTTAGGGTAGGTGGGAAATACACCAGACAGTTTACCGTTTGTGTGCCAGCGTTGGACGGGCCGAGCCAGGTAAATATGGGCGGGAGGTTGGTTCAACAAATACGCAAATACAAAACGGTATTTCAAGCGTTGGTTGAAGTCGTGACGTCTGGGCAGATGACCCCCAGGGGAACCGCTTTCGACCTTGGCTACGATACAGGGGGGGTCGTTGTAGCTATTCGATTAGAAGGTACGTGAAGCCGCTGGAGCGAGCTGCTACGGCAGCAATTTTCTCTCGTACGATTTTATACTTGTCGATTTCGCGATCTGGATCACCTTAGGATTGTTTTAATACGCTTCGCAGAGGTTAGGATTCCCTTTGTCGTGGGAAAGCGGATGTATGAGTCGGGGAAAATGCCAACAATGCATGGCAACGATTGGTTGTTTAAGGTGACAGTGTGTTTATGTTTGGCGGGAAGAGATTGTACAACACGGCGGGAAAAATATGTTTTTAACCGGGAGAAACGATAACAACGAACGTGGACTCACCAGCTGGTCGGTTTTTGTTGGGTTTGTTGAGGTTAGCGTGACAATAGGCGAGAAATGTAACACGACGCGTGCGACGATGGAGGTACTCGTAGCACTTTTTGGCTGAAAACGGTTTTGAATGAAGGAATTCCTTATAACCCGAAACCGTCGGGATTGCGTTTTTGTGTCACAGTAGGTTTCGTTGTCTTCTTAGCCCATTGGGATTGTTAATCGAGTAGCACTTTTGAGTAAACCCACACTCAGGTCTTGGGTGGGGTTTAGAGCTCCTCAAGTGAGCACCTGCAGAAACAGCAGGGTGCACCTCTATCGTAGCATGCGTCACACGTTCGGCACGGAAAAGGAAACGCGCGTAATCGCCGGTAAAACGACGTGAAGAGACCGACGGCGGGAATCATACCTGGGTTGGGAGGCACAGCGGCGCACAACTATACATAATATGCCTGGTACCCAACAGGGGACTGTTGATTGACATAGCTTGGGTTTGGACGGTGACACAACAGTCAACTTGTATATGTTTAGACGCATGCTACGATAGAGGTGCGCCATGTTGTTTCTGGGATCATCACTTAAGGAGCGTCATACCTCACCGAACAAATGATTTTGGAGGAAAAAAATACTGCTGCCGGACGCGAAATCTTATGACCGAAGTATAATCTGAAACATTTTATCGTCACAAAAATGAAAGTCCGACGCATTTGGGTTAAGGAGCCCGATCGTTCAGAAAACGATTCTGCCAAAAAGTGCTACCTCTACCGTAGCACGCGTTTTTCTTGTTTACCGATGATCCGGATGGAGCAAAAGCCGCTCAGTCTGTGGGTTGCGGATGAGGTCGGATTCGCGTTTCGCCCACCGACGACTGGAGCTCCGACAGGGAAGTAATATAATGGTGTTTTTTGTTTCCGCTGCGCAGGGCCACTCTGCCAAGTGACTAACTTTATTAACGTGCCGTGTCGGGCGTTTGTGCTTTTTGTTTCAGCGATATGCATCGCCGTTTGATAGTCTGTAACGCTGAGTCCAACTATAGACTTCTACGTCAAAATTTAGGTAAGGTACAGCAGTGCTGCTCGCTCTAGGGGCGTGATCGCGGTAGCGCAGATCGGGGTAACCCCTCTAGCGTAGGGCTAGTCTGCTGTCAGCAAAACGTGCAAAGCAACAAGCAATTTCCGTAAAAATATTCCGGAGCTCAAATAATTTGTAGATGGCTAGCGAGAAGCTTATCGAAAGGCGGGTGCTAGGAAAATTGTATCCAGGTATACTGCAAGGGGGGACGTGACGAGGGGTGTTTGGTACGTGTGCACGGTGAAAACGCTATTAACTGTGGTAGGCAATCATACGCTACCGCCGACCCACTAGGTCCTCACACACCACACGCGACCCCTCAAAATGCTCGGCAGCAGCGGCAGCAGAACATCAGCAGCACAGCATGAACAGTGCGTTGCCTACCACTCTCGCGGACATATCACATAGGAAGGGGCGTGTAGGCTGCGTTAGAACCAACATTCCAGAAGTGATCATCAGCAGCAGCTGTGTGTGCTGTTGTACAAAACAACCCAACGGTTTCACACACAAAACTATATGCTTCTTCAAATGACACCCCTCTTCTTGCGTTTAACAGATACCGGTCCTAATTCACGCAGCAAGAAGACAAGCTAGCCCAGGATATTGTTCAGTATTCAACGCGACGTCGCAGTTCGAGATTGTAGTGGCGTATTTTCGTGTCTGTGGCGTGTTATTGATCAAACTGTTATGTGATTATGCAAAGCATACCCGGGCACTGACCCCCCCCCCCAGACCTCTGTCATTGCACCACAGTCTTGCAGAACTTATTGTAGTTTCGGGTGTGGATATCAACGGGCGCAATATGTTTGTTTTTCATAATATAGAGCGAGTGGTCTAAATCAGGACAGTATGTCCAACCTGCAACGATAGTAAGCGCCTAGTTTCGTGTTGTCCGCTGCCAATGCCCCGTAGGCGCCTTTCTCATGACGGTACCTGGCATGTATCGTGAACTAATGTCAAGCGGCCGACAACAAATCCACTGAGGCCGGCCGTGTGCCTATTGCACTAAATACACGAAGGACAGACGGCCGTATATTCGCCATCCTGGTATACCACGGGAAAGGTGTTTGTTTTTGTTGGAGGGGGGGGGGGGGGGGGTGTTACATGCCCAGATGCAATTGACTTGGAAAATAGCCAGTGTTGTGAGCGTCGTGCGACTCCGGTTTGAGATAACGCAGGTTGAAAGGCACGCGTTGCAACGTAACAAACAAGAACAGAGCATATGAGCTTACGTCGACTCGGGCATGATGGGCAGCCGAAACCCAACATGGGCTAAAGAGCTGCGGGGAAGATAACACGTGACCTCATAAATAGAGCAATCGTTTTTCTTGTCCACTCCCGCCGAGAGTGAACGTTGGATCGCATGCCCTCACGCTACATACATCGCATGTCTCGCTCAAACCTCGATGAAAGTGCCTGGGCCGTCGACATCAGGGAAATCAATGGTTTCGCGAACCGTGCCGTGTTAACAGGGGTACATCGTGTATTCGATAACAAAAATATATAAATCATTCCATAAATAGACATGTGTATCGATATTAATTGTTTTCCATTCAATCATCGAAGCTATCAGCGGCCGGGCGGTGCTGGTGGGGAAGCTCAATATTTTTTTCGTACTGCCAATACGCGAGAGTATCGACTACAACAACTGTAGAAGTTGCCGATATAATTCATCGGATGGTATATGTGCGAGTACTTCCACATGGATGGGGGTGTCGTCAGCATTCAAGGTAATGGGGCTTTTTCCCAAACGTCAACATCATTTCACCAGTTTGCAACGAGCCAACCCCCGATGCCATCTCTTATATCACGTTCAACTTTCAGGGGCTATATATACGACGTCATTGCGTTGCACGTTGATACAGTCTAACCTACAGTAGTATCTGTATATTGATTACTATTTTTACACGAGCTATCTGTGGCGTTGATGTAGCTACAGCAAGTAGTCGTGCGGAGGTATGCCGCCGGTAAAGAGCATGCACAAAGAGTGCCGACACCTGGGAGGAATTACACAGCAGCTGCAACAGTGCTACTTATATTCCGAAGATTACGCGCTGACGCGCATCGGATAAATTGGGGCCGATGCCCTAATGTTGGGACAACGGAAGGCTCGGGCGAATGCGGAATTTACACCTCATGTAGGAAGTTGAAGGCTCAACATATTTGACGACCACCGAAAAAATATAAATGGAGCATGGCAGTTATCATACACTCACCAACAAAAGACTAGAGTAGCTGTGTCTGCGTGCAAATACTGAAATGACGCCGGGAGTCAAAATGTCAGGATATATAGGAGGTACAACGTGTATGGTTTATATTGGACCCTAGGTAGCCTAGGCGGTGAATCTACCGGGGTGAATGCATGTCCAATTTACATGTCGTTAGGTAAACACAAACCTGCAACAAAATCAATAATCACCGTTTAAAAATAACATGATCGCCTAGTAAGGAGAGTCGGCCGTTAACAGTCTAGGCCAACACTGTGTGGGTGCCATATGTGGGAGGCAAATATCCAGCCCACGTAGTGCATGTACGTATGCCACTTGTAAGGGATCCTAGAAGCTCCGTTAAGAGAGGTCCAATATATGTAAAGGTCTCGCACCGCGGTTCACGTCGTTATTTTTTTGTGTTTTTCATGTGTTACGCCGAGTGACTACGCCTAAGGCTGTATACCTCACAGGCCATGAATAATGCGTGCAACGATAGAGTTAGCACTTCGCTTTTAGGGGGGCTTTTCACGCGAAGAACTCAGTACCGGCCTATAAAATGTTCTTTGGAGACAAAACGTGAGTGCTCAACCCATTCGGGACCCCGACGTAGCGACAACACACACCCATATCATTGGTGTTTTTATTAGCAGTCCTACCATAAGCGCGAACGCCCGGCACTCCGAGTAGACCGTGCTGCGCCTGTGGCATACGGCTCCTTGCACTGCTGTGGACTCGGGCACCACTACTACAGGTATACCGTCCTTATCACGCAGTTGTGGCAGAGGTGTAATCGGCATTTTGTTTATCGTCAAGTTTTTATCTGGCAAGTCCAAAGAGGGTCAATCAACCGGATGGGGGATCCAGATCTCGCTGCGAATATAACTTTTTATGGACAACATAAACGGCATATTTTGACGCGTGCGGCGAGAGAGGTTGCACCGTTTGCCTCAAACGTTTTCCCGAAAGACCGGGCTCTTCAGAACTACAGTAGCACCGTCGGACTTTCATTCTTGTGCTGCGGTGACTTTCATGGTATACTCAGGCCATAGGGATTGCTCACCGAGTGGCACTTTTATATCACCGTGAAAACAAACGTTTTCCGGCTGAGGTTTGGATCTCCTCAAGTGGGCAGCCTCAATACTATCATGGTGTGCCTCTACCGTAGCATGCGTCAGTGGGTAATGCCTTGGTTCAGGGGCTCCAGCAACCAGAGACAATTCGTTCAAACATGTATCCCTACTTTGAAAGCATCGACATATATTGGTTTTTAAGTGTGTGCACGGCAGGGTGCGGCTAGGGTGTCAGCGATCAGTTATATGTTTGCACCTTGGACGATGGTGCTAGGTATCGACCCATATCGCCTGTATTGGGGTTTCCGGCTGGGAAGGCGGCAACGATTTCACCAAGGAAATATCTGTTAAAACATAGCAGGAAAATAAGGCACAGGCAACAACACAGTGGAAAGGCTTGTCATGCATACCTGCATGGCTGAGAGGAGACCAACACGTGTTCTGGCTGACAAGGAGAGCAGTCAAAAACTGGTTAGAGTCGACACGTATGTATATATATTTGTATGTCGAAGGGAGGTTCTAGTTCATGAAGCCTCTCTGAATTTCGACTATCACGAGACAAGTGACGGGCTGTATGGGCTTCACGCTTTATCGTTCAGCATCAATTAACGTTTATTCCAACAGTCGTGTGTGTTCTAACATAGCTAGCGGGATCCATTGGGCCAGTCACGTGTCACGTGGCGTGTGACGCAATGGGATGTAAGCCAACATTGATAGTTAAACGGTAAATGCATCCTTTGCAATATGCTAGGTTTGGACTCACTCCGAATAATGTTTGCCAGCCAGGTCGCAAACATTTGAAGTCTATAATAGACATTTAGTTTATTTAGGCCCTTAAGAATTGGTTCCACGAATTTGGGGACACACTACTTGGAATTAGTGTGAGACATTTTTTTCAGTTATTATTGGGTACAAGTACTGATTTACGATTGTACGTCGGGACGTAAAACAAACATAAAACTAAATGATAGGCTCACTTTAAATTGAGATGACTATTGTCCACTAGGGTTGCCTCGCCGTCATCGGAACACGTTTGTTGCCGCGAATTTGTCGGACAGTTTCGGTGGAGTGTGGGCGTAGATAAAATTCGTCCAATCGATTGAAAGGTCGACCCGGAAGAAATATGGAGCGCACCAACAATTGGGCCCTCGTGCTGTGATGCTGAGAATATTGCCAATGCAACTGAATACAAGCCCAATGTTTGCCGAAATATGTTTATAGCCAGTGATCACAGATCTGAGAATTCAAGAAGAACGCCTTTTTTGACAGGAAGGGACGCAGATGCAACAAACATTCGACAAAAAGGCGTACCTGGTATGCATTAGAAGCTCGTGCGTACTCCGTATATGTTTTTCAATATATATATGGTTAAAAAATACGTGTTGAAGGTGCACCTGTAACTGATCTACTACCATACGTAGCAGCCAAAGAGACACCCAACCACGAAGGTCGACGAACGAATCTTGTTTACGGAAAGGGAAATATTAGTGAAATATCCCCTTCTTGGTTTGCTGCTGTGGTGCTAGTCTATACAACAGGGATACCGTTGGGAAACCGAACCACTCACAGCAATCAGTCTGTGATCATGGTATATATGAAGAGTTAGCTAGATTATGAACATGCGATCAGATTAAGTAGACTACAACGTCCGCTGATGATACACCGAAATAAAAAAAACAGCTCTCAGTGGTGCTACGGCAGGGGAGGGTCATGTATAGGTGCTTGTTTTTCACCTGCACAGAGCCACTCGGCCGAGTGACTGTTTGTGAACGCTGCTGTCAAACGTGCTCTGTGTAGCCACGTGCCTATACCGTGGGTCGTCAAGGAGGAGTAGTAGATAATATACACTCGTACCACCACGTTACCAAATACACACACACAAGTAGAGCCAGTACCTGTCGTCAAAGGCCCATCATGAACACCACACAGGAGTGAGCCGTACCTTTCTGTCACGCTCCACCCTCACATGCATACGGGCAGTATCTTATCATCAAAGCCCGGGTCGCATCATCATTGTATCGCAGACTGCTCCCAGGAGGGAGACAGCAACCCACGCGAGGCATCATCTCAGATCATAATGCCTCGCCATACCATATAAACCCCAATCTCCGTAGACCAGTATGAAACCGCCACATATCGGGAAACCAGTATCGAGCAACCGCATACCACAAACAGTGACTGCTTTACTGAGTTGTACTCATAACGTTTTTTGTACTTTTTGTTGTTATATATGCACCACCGTTGGAGGTTTTGTTACGTAACGCGAACAAACTATGTTTAGGTCCAATTTTCAGGTAGATTCGGAGCCACTCGCCCGAGTGGCCAAAACTCGGTACTCGTAGTGAAAATGTAGGTACCCCCCCATCGTAGTTTCCCCGCTCATACCACATATATTGCGAGACTAGAACTCTCGCCTTCCGTGGCATCGGGCGACGATGTCTCAGCAAGAGCAGGGCAGGTATATGCTGTGCGACGGCGAATAAGTGAACGCTCTACTTGGAAAATAACCTGAACGATAAGGATTATTTGATCATACCATACCCCTTGAACCAACCCGCCGACGCTATCATAGTTCATTGTAGTCCAAACCTCTGCTGTTCTCGGAAATGATATGCGATGCTTCGTTAGGGTTTGTCTGTATCTCGCCGCCGTGTCTTCTCCTTCACATTCGCCCGATGGGCCGTCCGGGGCGGCTACCGGGAGTATTCCGCCTTGTCGTTCTTGGACCCGGCTATCAGGTCAGCAACGAGGAGTCCTCGCCCCTCCGTTCACGTGTCGGATGTTCACTCTACTCATTCTCTGTATTGATCGCTCGTGTCACTGGACTGCCGATATGTCACACTAAGCCGTCGGAAACGGAAACAGGGCAAGGAGGACCGACCAGTCTACCCGATACAAACCTATGGCAATTGTAATATATTCATCCAATCACACGTAGATGCGCATGGCTTTGAGTCCCAGTATCATAATATACGGGTAGGGGTATCGCGCTGTGTCAGGTTTCAAGTATAAGTGCAGTAGTGGAAGGTTTATAAGGCGGTATTGTGCACATATAATTTGACCGCCATATATCGAAGGGCCGACGTATTATTAATAGTTGTATATCATGGGAGTACAATTACCCGGTCATGACATCAGCTTTTGGTCGCCCTATTTCGAGTGGCCGTCGGCCGTCCGTTGTATTGCCTTTTACAGGCCCCACTACTGTACCAGCAGAGGCAATATATATGTCTGACCAAAAACCCAATCCTAGTTCCGAAGGTAATTGCGGGAAAACAGTTTTGCGGGTTTTCTGTCATATAATCGTATGAATATCTATCTGTCCGATCGTAAATGCAAGGTAAATCCGCACGAATTTTTTTATCGATCAATTCGAGATTGTCCGGCCTGTATCAGGGATCACCCATTGTACGAGATATACTGCTAGGTCCTCGATCTGGTATGGGATTCCCATGCGAAATAAATACGTGTCGGAATACTTCGTATATGTACGTAGGTGCGCGTTTGCCCGCACTGTACTCCGAGAATGTAGGATATACCGGGGAGTAATTGTACGTGATAACAGAATGCATGTGAATCCAGCGAATATGTTGGAGATTTTTCGCACTACGCCAGTTGTCACGAACTACGTAGGTGCAATAGACAGAGGTTGACACATTCAAACACTTTTCTGTGAGATCGAATAATTCATCAAGGGGCACCTTCTGCAAACTTGATGTGATGTTACGACTCAGGGTGCTCCTCGTATGTCTACTACATACACGTTGAGTTTGCAAACGGTTAGATATCGATATCGAATATTTTTCATGTATGTATTACGCGCTGTACCTCGTACCACGGACCTACAGAGTAGGCAGAGGCAAACGGGTGCGCAAATGCAAGCACAATCCAGCAAACCTAATATACGTACCTTTACAAGGCAATTCAATCCATAGTACCAGGCATATAATATGTACCACACGATACAAGCACTATTTCTACTTTATTAACGGGAATAACTGTCGTGAAAATAACAAGCCTTACTGTTGTATTCACCAGAGCTACGGCCAACAACACCGCACTGAGCATCCCTCTAAGACGGTAATGGTTTTCGGCGCGGCGGCATGTATTGACCAGCGTCCAGGCTAGCATCGCACTGAGCATCGATCTCCGATAATGGTTTTCGGGGCCGCGGCATTGCATTCCGCGCCTTTAAACCATTTCGGGAAACAAAATTGACGACCGCGTTCGTCATAATATCTGTACCTATATTGTGCCGGTCTTGTTGACCTTGTTACTACAGTACCACAGTACTGAACTGAGCAAAAACGTTTATTTACATCAAATTCGAATAATTTCCGCCCCAATTATCGCGAAAACGGGCATTTATAATTAGTACTAAAGGGGTCTTCCGCCCTGAACCAGCCGAGGTTCAAACCTGGGGCTAGCCTTCCGAAGTAACATGTTTGCATTCAACCGTTTTGTACTGCTGTATGCTGATGTAATAATCCAAACGATATCTTCAAATTTGTAGAATATGAATCAACAAAAACGGATAAAACAGGGCGTTTTGGGTACAAAAAACTATCGATGCCACAGGAAACCACTCTCTTTTGGAGCACTTAACATAAATAAAAAAGCTCCCACGAAAATAGTGCAGCTGTCGCTAGGAACTCGCGCAGCAGGATATTAGTATCTGTCGTCAACTTGTGTGCATTGGTGGAAACAAAATATCACGATAACACTAGCTGGGTCTCGCTGGCAGCGTTCACAGCTGCGCGATAAAGAGCAATAGGCAGGAGCAGAAGAAGATGAAAGTCAATATTCCCGTGTGTTATCAATGCACCAGGTGTATGTCCGTCGCATAATGGTTCGCCGAACACAGAAAACAAAACATCACGCGAAGAAAATGGCGGAGTAGAAAGACAGGTGGGATTAGGACGGGTGAGCACACTCGTCCCGGGTTCGAACAATAAAACAAGGAATATTGCAAAAGCCAAAAGGTATTCCGACGATTTTCAGTTAAGGTGCCCGGTCATTCAATACAACATTTTTTTAAACAAAAACGTGATACCCCCATCGTAGACGCCTCCTTCGTGCGTCAGTGTCAAGAGTATATAACTTGTGTTTTGTTGGCGTGGAGTGATAATCAATTCCATTGCGGCACCTATCACGAATCAACAAAGGGTACACTATCAGAACTGCAAATAGATAAGGCCCGTAGTCGCTTGGATCGAGCGGTATCTGACAGGCTGAGACAAAACGAGCTGCAAGCGACCAGTCAACCATACACAGCACGCATCCTATGCCACTTGGGTGGTCTATTGAATTTGTACGTGCCTCCCTCAGGTGACGGTCATTTGGTTACGACTACTCGTAGAGTGACCAGCCGACGTGGCAAGCACAACAAGTTGTCTCGGTGGTTCAAATGTACGACGAATCCACACTGTCCCCAACGAGGACGACTGACTACTGTTTGCGGCTTTGTCGGACGAAACGGGCCATTGGATGAAAACGGACAATCAGAGGGTAAAAAACGCCAAGAACGTAAACATTGAACGCTTCAACACTGAAACGCGTGGGTGGTACGCGTAGGTAACTTGTGTGGAAAATCCAATGGTTGGGTTGCTTAGGGTGCCACGGAGCGTCGGTTTTGATCCGCGAGAGGTGAAACATCAAGAGCGCAAGGAATGATGCTATGCCGGAAACTGGCTCGAACGGTGTTACGGTAGTTAATTCTGATTACTACACTCCGACCTAATGATCCAACTAGCCGGCTATCATACCGACACGTTTGAGTGCAGAAACGCGTGTGACTATAATATCACATGTACTTCGTATGGCGTTAATGTTGTATCACATGGATGAAGTGATAGCTGCAGGCACACGCGGTCGAATGCATATTTATTGTACCACGCATTGCCTAACGACTTGAAAAGGGCGTTACGGACACCGGAGAACAGGGGAGACCGATTCGTCACTTCTGAGTCGAACGTAACCCCCCCCCGACCTCTCACTCTTAAACCCATCGAGACAGCGCCCCGACATAAACAACGGCATCTTCATAGAAGACATATTTATCACGCTGCACCGGTGTCCAGTCCACGGGTCAAGAGAGTTTGTGCTACTCACGTTGAAGGGGGATACTACTCGATGTGAGCTCCCTCCTGCTTGTTTGTTGCGCGATGGGGGGTGTATGCTGTGTTTGTGCAGGTAATTTACACTTGCTGGTTAGAACGGAACTCCCAAGTTTTGGACAAAGCACTTGGAGTTGCTGGATAGTCAAAAGCTATTTGTTGGTACGGTGCGGTACTCGCAGATATGAAAGGAGATCGCAGGTTAAAAGCTCGGTCGCATCATTTTGGTCGATCGCACACGATTTGGTCGTGCACAGTTCCACATACATGGCAGACCACGCCCCCCCCTAGTCTCTTCGGGCGACCGGCTCGTCTCACGGTATACCTTTCTCATAGGTGTTGCTGTAGGGGCACACCTGTTCGTGTAATAATCATTGTCCGCGTAGCTGATGATTTCTAGGTAGGTTGTCGTCTTGAGACGCTCGTTGTATTGTTGTTGTCTCTTTACCACATACGGCTATACGACGCATGCTGCGAGAGAGGTGTACCTATTTTTTTTCCCGGGGTGGTTGCTTCAGAAGCCCTATACCTCTCCTGAACAAAGCTCATGGGGGAAGCTAAGAGTAATACCAGATAACCAACCCCTAACAGATAGATGCCTAACTGTAAAAAAAGAATCGTGCAACACGAGACTGGAAAGCCGACGGACGCGGGCTACGATAGAGGTGGCGATTTTTGGCTGAATCGTTTTCTGAACGATCAGGCTCCTTAACCAAAATCTGCCGGACGTTCATTCTTGTGACGAAATATTATTCAGAGGTTTCTGCGGTCATGAGATTTTCTCATCCGGTAGCAATTTTATGTTCCTCTAAAATCACTTTTTTCGGTGAGGACCTCAGAAAAACCATGGTGCACCTCTATCGTAGCATTCGACGACGATATCGGGGTAAGGAGCCCATTCATTCAGACAATGTTCCACCCAAAATATGCTACTTATCTTGTAGCATGCGTCCTAACTGCTGTAACTGTACAGGCAATTTGCACTTTCACGTACATGCAACAACGACAAAACCGCCACGATGATGTGAAGATCTGGACGGACAGACCAGCACTCTCACGTTGCCGCAACCAGCCTCCCCCCCCCCCGCCCCCCCCACCAACGGCGCTGATTGCAGGCCAGAATGATCGACAAACTCCGTATGCCTGAAACGTATTTCCTCAATTCGGTCTTTTCGCTGTATTTCACGTGCTCACTAGGCCAAAGTCTCTACTACGGGACTATTTGGACCATCTATGATCGACAAGTATTCACAAGGAGTGAAAAAATTGTGTATAAGTTTGTTAGGAAAATATAAAGTACAGTATGTACGATTCCGCCGCTTGGGCACATTCAAAAAGTGCCATCACGTAACTTCTTGTCATGGTCATTTGGTTTAACACAATCTATACCCCTACAGGTTATTTAGTAAGTTGTTGTTTTTGCATCTCGTCAGCTATTTATATAGCGGGCAGCGTTCAATATCTTCGCACTGGTACTACTGTACTTATATCTTCTTTCGTCGTGTAACGAATACATTCGTTCCATGGTTTCTTTCGTTTTGGTATTGACCCAAACCGCATTGACTTTCGTGTTCTCAGGCCACATTGACGCTTCTATCGTGTCGGTGGTCGCAAGACAGGCTGCGGAAGTGTGGAGTCGGCGAAACAAACATCATTATATGGTTTGCCATGCTATATATGATGCGAAATTTAATCCAATTACAGTTAACCACAAGTCGTAAATACCCTACAGGCATACCTGGTACTTAGGTCCCGGCCGTCAGTAGTCGACGTTCTCATCATGGCGCCGTTTCTCTCCACCGCGAATGCATCATGTACTTTGAAGTTGCGTACACCGTAACCCTATTCCCAACCACTTTGTACTACTTCAGTACCATCCTTTCGTCATCCATTTGTTCCCGTTTGAGTGTTGAACGGCTCGGACATACATGCAGTGCGTAGGGCCTTTTAAGGCACCCCGCGAGAAGAGAAAACGATGTAAAAGGGACCTCAGACGCCGTAATACGATTTAGGTATTATACGAGAAGCCATTTTTGTTCAATGTTTTTTCTGTGTGATCGGGCTATTCAACACAAACTCGTCCGAATGTCATTGCCGTGATGCAATATTGTCCATGGTACACCTACTACTTAGCTCATGGGGTTTTTGAGCGGGTAGCTCTTACATTTGCCCGCAATGTCATTTTTTGGGTGAGGTATGGAGCTGTTCAAGTGACCAACCTCAGAAGGCGACAAAACACGGTGTACCTCTATTGTCGCATGCGCCTTTAGTTTCCCGCCCATCATGTCGTCCACTGCTGACTGTGAGTGGCCTGTATCAACTATGATAAAACGGACGATGGCATCTAAGAGGTATATAGCCCCGAACACACGTGGGTCCCCTACAATGCGCATTCCTAGTGTGGGTGTATACAATGGTTGTGTTGTAGTGCTTAATATGCAGCGATGTACTAAATAAATACTTTCGTACGTCGTAGTGTTTAATATCCATCTCGAATGCTTCCAAGACAGGTGCATACATTGTGTATACGTTTATCGTCTGACAATGTTGCGGTTTCAGCCAGGTTACGTTGAAGACTACAGTATCGTCCTACCGGCGGCAAATTCGCCCCGCTGACAATATTCAAACCTCGAGCAGTTAGCTCTGCATGACTAGAGCCCGCCCCGTGTTTCACAATTGGACCTTCTATATGCCCTGGAATATATAGTACACAGCGGGTTTGATGGTATCCCCCCGAGGCTAATGGATCTATCGTAATGAGGTATCTCCTTTTACTTTCGACACATTAAATAAATATATATCGTCATCCCGACGTTCGCGGAGACGTTTCGTATGTGTATTTTCCAACCAGTTCAAGGGGAAGAGAACGTAGCAAAAAAGCGTGATCCCACTCGTTCAATAGCGTGACTCCACTCGTTAGTTGGTTATCTGTTATTAGCAGGAATACTCACACGACGAACCCATAGAAATTTCCAGGAAACTGGGGAACCCAATAAGCCGTTTTGTCATCTCCGCGTTGACAAAAGTGACGGACACATATTTGACTTACGTCACTTTAGCTTGCACCCTACGACGATTCTTCCCCCTGTACAGAGTTCAAAGTGCCGCTGGTACCAGTCTACATTCTTACGTGGTGCAGCATTTCGCATCCCCTTTCCTTCCTTTTAGGACCTACTTTTTTATGCCGCTGCTGTCGTGTGATACGATGGCTTGTTTTTTTGCGCAACTTTCTTCGGACATACTCCAACTTGATGTTGGCGTTGCTCCAATCTATATGTATATATGTATAAGTCTGTGGCACACTTATTCAGAGGGAGGTCTTCTCCAATACGGGTGCAAATAAATGCAATTTTCGAAAGCTTCTCACTCGAGGAGCTCCATTTCTCACACAACCCACCTTCTACAATGAAACTGTTAATAGTATACTAGTGTGAAAACAAGACCTTGACGCGCCCATAGTGACCGGTCTACTATATTATATATATTCTCCCCCCAAAACGGATTCGATAAAACAAGATTGCAAAGGCAAGTTCGGTAGGGTATACCGGTACCGGGGGTATATTTGTTGCGCGTACCGAACTTACCGAAGTGTCGGGTACCGGTATTGAAAAAGTACCGAACTTACCGAAGTGTCCGGTACCGGTATTGAAAAAATACCGAACTTACCGAAGTGTTCGGTAGGGTATCGAGCCGGGTACCGAACTTACCGAAGTGTTCGGTAGGGTATTAAGCACACTACCGAGAAAATACCGGTACCCCCGGTATTGTGGACGAGGGTATACCGGTACCCGGGGTACATTTAGGTGAGCGTACCGAACTTACCGAAGTGTCAGGTACCGGTATTGGAAAAATACCGAACTTACCGAAGTGTCGGGTACCGGTATTGGAAAAATACCGAACTTACCGAAGTGTCGGGTACCGGTATTGAAAAAATACCGAACTTACCGAAGTGTCGGGTACCGGTATTGAAAAAATACCGAACTTACCGAAGTGTCGGGTACCGGTATTGAAAAAATACCGAACTTACCGAAGTGTCGGGTACCGGTATTGAAAAAATACCGAACTTACCGAAGTGTCGGGTACCGGTATTGAAAAAATACCGAACTTACCGAAGTGTCGGGTACCGGTATCGAAACAATACCGAACTTACCGAAGTGTCGGGTACCGGTATTGAAAAAGTACCGAACTTACCGAAGTGTCCGGTACCGGTATTGAAAAAATACCGAACTTACCGAAGTGTCGGGTACCGGTATTGAAAAAATACCGAACTTACCGAAGTGTCGGGTACCGGTATTGAAAAAATACCGAACTTACCGAAGTGTCGGGTACCGGTATTGGAAAAATACCGAACTTACCGAAGTGTCGGGTACCGGTATTGAAAAAATACCGAACTTACCGAAGTGTCGGGTACCGGTATTGAAAAAATACCGAACTTACCGAAGTGTCGGGTACCGGTATTGGAAAAATACCGAACTTACCGAAGTGTCGGGTACCGGTATTGGAAAAATACCGAACTTACCGAACTGTCGGGTACCGGTATTGAAAATATACCGAGCTTACCGAAGTGTCGGGTACCGGTATCGAGGCCATACCGAACTTACCGAAGTGTCGGGTACCGGTATCGAGGCCATACCGAACTTACCGAAGTGTCGGGTACCGGTATTTACCGAGAAAATACCCCCGGTACAGTTCGGTACGTACCCTACCGAACATACCTTTGCAAGATTGCAATCCGATGTTTGGATGAAAACATAAAAGATAATAAATGAGATGGAAAAAAAAAAGAATACGAGTGGCAGCAGTATTGGCCTTCTGCAGTATGTACACACTGTGCTATATGTAGTATATAATGTTATATATGGATGGGGGGTATAATAATTTATTTCAGCGAAAGAGGCAAAATAATAATTTGGAGGTGTGTTTCATTAGTTGAGTCGGCGAGCGACGTCGCCTGCTGCGCGCTTACGTACGTCCCGGATAATTCCACCGATCGATGTGTCCCGTAGATTCCATAGAAAACGTGCGTGTTCGCTGAATAGCTAAGGCCGCGGAAATTTCGATTATAACACGTGAAAGTGCATCACCCATGGCCAAGGCGTGCCTGAGCGCAAGGTCATCATCATATATATGGCTCAGTATCGAAATATAATATATATACGAAGTATGTACATATAGCTCCGTGAAAAAAAAAAGCAACCCAGTAAGGCCAAAAAATGTTGTTTCGCCCTTGAGTGAAGCGTTGTATCACCGACCGTACCATACCAGTTCGCATGCCTTCCGCCCACTATAAGACCCAAACGCAAAGCAGAAGTCAAAGTACGCCGCGTCAGCACGACAGGAGCTCGACTGGCGAAAAACATTATTCACCACCCGTTACCAATAATTGTGCACGATACGTTTGCCATAACTATGCGCCACCAAAACATGCCATGCCCCGACAAAGCACGAAATGCATTTTTTCGCAAAACTAGGAAGAAGAGGTAACGAATATCTTTCTATTATACATTGAATGTTCAACTACTGGACAACGACATCACTCCAAGCAATACATATCCATTCCAATGCAGCGTGTGTATGCAAGGACTAACTTCTAACCACAAAAACGTAGAATATTTCACTATTCGACTTGCCAACAATATCATCACTCGAAAGGAATGCCTCGTACTTATTATCTATTCAAATCCAGCGTACGTGTGCAACGACTAACCTCCAACCAACACGACGCAATTCTTGTTCTTAGGAGCACCCAGCCAGGTCGCCTTCCTCGAGCGCTTGTAAATCGGTCGGCAAGACACCGATATAACAAAACCCTGCACGCGGGGGACAAAGACAGAATACGAATGGACGGACGGAAGGAAAATATAAATAATTGAAAACGGTATGAAAAACGAAAAACAAAAAATCCATAAAACGAAGTAAAAGAACGACAACAATAAATAAATGTGACAAATATGAACAGCATCCAACCTTAATTCCGGGCCACTCCACCGACAATATTATGCCAACCACGGAAAACACAATTGCAGCGTCCAAATAGAATTTCGGTGTACAGGAACGACATATTGAAAAAACAAAAATAAATTGCAGCGTCCAAATACAATTTCGGTGTAAGCGGAATAACGACGACACGAAGAATACGCGTAAACCATAACAGCATCAACCATACTTTCTGGCCGCTCCACCGAAATATAATTCCAAAATGAAAAACAAAATGCAGCGTCGAATTACAATCTCGGTGTAAAGGAGCAACGACACCAAAAACAGAAGGTGACAAAAATCCACAGCATCCAACAATAACTTCGGGCCGCCCCACCGAAGATAAAATGAATTCCAATAATGAAAAACAAATTGCAGCGTCCAAGTAAAATTCGGTGTAGAGGAACAACGACAGAAGAAAACAAAGTTCGCAGCGTCCAAATACAATTTCGATTTGAAGGAACAACGACATACAAAAAAACTAAAACCTAATTGCAGCGTTCAAGTACGATTTCGGTGTAAAGGAACAACGACAACAAGAAATAATGTGACATCTACCCATAATTTCGGGCCGCTCCAGCGAAATATAATTCCAACTGTGAAAAAAGCAAGTGCAGCGTCCAAGTACAATTTCGGTGCAAAGGAGCAACGACAACAAGAGCTAAAAGTTACAAACATTAACAGCATCCAATCATAACTTCGGGCCGCTCCACCGAAATATAAGTTCCAACAATGAAC
The DNA here is from genome assembly GCA_008828725.1 of Saccharina japonica. Lineage (NCBI taxonomy): Eukaryota > Phaeophyceae > Laminariales > Laminariaceae > Saccharina > Saccharina japonica. The sequence goes on from MEHQ01003648.1 coordinate 1,298,488, forward strand.
GAAACATTTGCAGCATCCAAGTACTCGGTGTAAAGGAACAACAACAACAACAACAACAACAAACAATCGGGCCGCTCCACCAAAATATCTTATTCCAACGATGAAAAAACAAATTGCAACGTCCAAGCGGAACAACGACAACAAGAAACAAATGTGACAAACAATGAGTGAATAAAAGGCCAGGACAAGCACTCCGTGCCAACGACAAAAGACGACAGTGCATGCAGTAATTAATTTGCTTTCAAATACATATGATTATTATAAATACATCAGCTTCACACGCATGCAGCCCCCCTTGCAATTCAGAGACCAATCCCTCCGCAACCTCCACACAGAAAACCTCACCGCACCGAGAAATGGGATCGCCACCGGCGGTAATAAAACTCATGCACACTATTGACACCACCGTTCGAGACGTGAAGCTCTCACCTGCGCGCAGAAGTCCTGCGACGTCGCCCCCTTCTTGAGGGCCTTCACGACCTTGCGCCTCGTTCGGGGCAGCAATTACCCATGACTTGGGCTTTGTCACCTAACCCACCCCACTCGGCTGATACGTGGCGCCCTTCGCCTTCGCTGCGTCGGGGATTGCCTATGCGTTCTCGACCGTGACGATGTCCGTTCCCTGTAAGACATTGGAGGCGATGGCGCCTTTCTGTGCCATTCGCTTTAGGAATAGGCAGTCACTGGTGGGCGACCTTTAGCTGAGTGATGTGAATGAAGACGCCAGGCTCGGTGTGGAGGAGGGTGGCAAAAAGGAGTGAGATGTGTGGCGGGAGGGGGGGGGTCTCCTGCCTCAGTTACCTGGCGAGTAAATCCCGTATGATCAATCACTACAAGAGAGCGATAATATCTTCAAACGGGCCAATCACACCTAGCGAGCAATCCTGCTAGATCACGGCGTGTGTCACTGTGTTTTCTCTTGCGTACGTGCCACCTTCGTGGATACTACGCTTGCTGCCTCCCATAGCAGTAGTGATCCCTAAAGTAGGATCAAGCCGAGCAATAACTCAAACTCCCTCGCGGCAAAACACGTACACTAGCACACCCACCATTAAAAACTCCATAATTCTACCGCAGTGTCTAAACAGCCGCCCAATACTGCATTCGACACTTCGGACGGTGTCTCCGTCTCTTCTCTCCCATATTTTTTTCCTTCGCAAATATTGCTTGTACTGCCGCGCATGTTTGAAGTGGTCTCCAGTCAACGGCCAAATCATAACACCAGATCCAAGTCACAACCAAAAACGGGAAATGCAATGCCCAAATAGCTCAACGGATTGTCTGCTCAGTCGTCATTATTAGCACATCACATTACGCTTTGAATATTACATCTTCCCTACAGCAGTAGAAGCCGTTATCGTGTTGTCTATTCTAGCTCTTGATCTTCTCAGTCGTCATCAGCACATCACATTACACGCTGTATATTGCATCCATTGACTACAGTAGAACACCGTTTACTTGTTGTCTATTCTAGCTCTTCATAATCGCACTATTACGGGAGGCCATATAGTAAATACCACTCTGACCCTCAATCTAAGCACCTTTTTTGTATGTTAACATGCAATGGAAGTGGTCCTTATATTTATCGTCAGAGTGGAAGGACCTACGGTACACAAATATATATATATATATTTTTAACTTTTTTTAAAAACAGTAGAACTTCCTATTTACTATTATCTTCCGTAATAGGCATGCCTCATTCGCAGTGAAAAAAAACTGTATGTGCATGCCCTATCACACCTGAGCAATCATGCCAGGCCTCTCGGGGCGCCAAAAACTTCACCTGACACAACTATCTGCGCGAAGCAGATGGTATGAATAAGCCATTCACAAAATGCACATTCCTATTCGTCTATACTGTGGATATTTCCACACGGTATGCCATTGGTACGCCCGACAAATTATCTGCGCAAGACACAACGAATGATGATGCCCTCTCGCAACTGACCCATATCGCCTGTCGACCCCGGGGGGTCAAATAACTACACGACACCACACAACACACAAGTGTATCAATAGAAACCACACTAAAAGCCCATTGTTATCGGTAATTACTTCACGGAGCAATCTCAACACTATTACCTAGTGGTGTTAATTCTGTTTATCCAAAGGTATTTTCGGTAGGGTACGTACCGAACTGTACCGGGGGTATTTTGCTCGGTAAATACCGGTACCCGACACTTCGGTAAGTTCGGTATGGCCTCGATACCGGTACCCGACACTTCGGTAAGTTCGGTATTTTTTCAATACCGGTACCCGACACTTCGGTAAGTTCGGTATTTTCCCAATACCGGTACCCGACACTTCGGTAAGTTCGGTACGCCCGCCCAAATATACCCCAGGTAACGGTATACCCTCGACCGCAATACCGGGGGTACCGGTATTTGTTCGGTACCGGGCTCGATACCCTACCGAACACTTCGGTAAATCGGTACTTTCTCAATACCGGTACCCGACACTTCGGTAAGTTCGGTATTGGTTCGATACCGGTACCCGACACTTCGGTAAGTTCGGTACTTTTTCAATACCGGTACCCGACACTTCGGTAAGTTCGGTACTTTTCCAATACCAGTACCCGACACTTTGGTAAGTTCGGTACGCCTACCCGAACATACCCCGGGTACCGGTATACCCTCGACCACAATAATACCGGCGGTGATTGGTGCGGCCTCGATACCGGGGAATCAGGTATGTATGCAATACGGACACACATTATGACATTATACAAGGTACCTGGTACTTATTTGTGGCAGCAGCAGCAGTCTTGTCGACGTACATTCATGTATCCATCTGACCCTTGGCTCTGGAGTGACGCAACGCACTCATCTCACACCCACCATGAACGGCTGCAGACACAACATAACAATCGCGGAGAGTACGGAGCGAAAGGATATACGAAGTATTATATTATCACCAAGTCGCGCCGGTGGGGTTCGAGGCGGTGCTATGGCACGCTCTGCGCAGCTTCGTGTAGTGGGAGAAGCTCCGACTGCTCACCTGATAAAGTACTCGTATCATGCATCCTATTTACGGACTTCAACGCGACATCTCGAAGTTATCGCTGCTCTAATTGTATTCAAACAGTGATGTACCAGCAGCAGCTGCAGCAGCACTACGCGAGTTTGCCGATGATCTAACCTGTATGCCGAGCTTCGACATTGGGAGATTGGGGTATAGAACGGGCTTCAAGCGTAGCACTTGATGGCAGTGGCACGCGTGTGGACTGTATCAAATTTACAGTAGTAGAGCCCACAGCAGCAGCGCATTGCCCAAGTTGGAGCTGCTGCTTCTGCCCCTCTGCTGCTGCGTTCTGTTGTTGCTCTTGCTGCGGCTGGTGCTGCTGGTAACCGTGCTTCCGATTGCTACGTGGTTGGGATGGCGGCGGCGGCATTGCCATTTTCTCCGTCATTGGCGCCGTCATCTGTTTGCTGTTGCTACAAGTTAACATTTATTTAGGGTATGTTCGGTAAGGGTACGTACCGAAGTATACCGAGGGTATTTCCTCGGTAGATACCGGTACCTGACACTCGGTAAGTTCGGTATTTTTCCAATACCGGTACCCGACACTTCGGCAAGTTCGGTATTTTTCCAATACCGGTACCCGATACTTCGGTAAGTTCGGTCTTTTTTCAATACCGGTACCCGACACTTCTGTAAGTTCGGTATTGTTTCAATACCGGTACCCGACAGTTCGGTAAGTTCGGTATTTTTGCAATACCAGTACCTGAGACTTCGGTAAGTTCGGTACGCTCACCTAAATGTACCCCGGGTACCGGTAAACCCTCGTCCACAATACCGGGGGTACCGGTATTTTCTCGGTAGTGTGCTTAATACCCTACCGAACACTTCGGTAAGTTCGGTACTTTTTCAATACCGGTACCCGACACTTCGGTACGTTCGGTATTTTTTCAATACCGGTACCGGACACTTCGGTAAGTTCGGTACTTTTTCAATACCGGTACCCGACACTTCGGTATGTTCGGTACGCGCAACAAATATAACCCCGGTACCGGTATACCCTACCGAATTTGCCTTTGTATTTATCTACAGTGGACACCAGCCTGCTATTAGCACGGACTGGAGTGCCAGGCTGGGCTTCGCGTGATTTGTCTATGAAATATATGCTACGACACGGAAACTGCCTATATGCTACATGCTCCGGAAACTGCCTTTTTGAAAGCCCTCCGTAGGCTCACGTCGCTACGCCAGCAGTCTGTCTCCCTATCTTATGCATAATTTCGTTGCATCCATACCACCAGAATACCGTTTTGCCAATGCACAACCTTACCCGCAAACTCTTAAAACCTACATGATTTTTTTCCGCTGGGAACAAATCATTGTATGGCCTGCGACACCCGGCCCCCTTTTGGTACATTCTCCGAAGCTTACGATACCACGCCATTTGTATTAATTAATTCATACTATTTCAAGTCATTAATTAGTTTTCACCTTCGAAGGTCACGATATATAACGAATCACATATGCCAGGTATAACGCAAATCAAAGCCTAACGATGTTGGATACATACATGCTCTTCGTTTAGGAACCCCCCGGCGGTCAAAAACATTAAGGCCAAAACTCCTGCTTCAATTATCGTAGCACGCGTTGAGATCCGACGTGGTTTATTTGCCTATCCCCCCACTGTTACAAAGTTCCAAGTTTTGTAGCTTGTCGGATATTCGCTACCGGGTAGTGTTTGTCTTTTCTGTAGACTGTTGTTATACGACAGTGGTTGTGAAGCGTTTTTGGGGAATCGATAACGCAAGAGCCATTCAAGTCCATCTACGCTGGACATAGGTATTGGGCGTACGAGGTTGTATCGCTTCGAATATATCGATTCAAACACACTTACTTAGTAATTTACTGTATTCTGCCGCTGGATAAGACGTCAAATTGTCTGTATTTTTACAGTAGTAACCTGTCCATCACTCTCGGATATCTGCATGGTTTTAGCCACGGAGTCCCACGTCTGTTGGCCAAGCCCAGACTGGTCCCAACTCGTTGCTACGGGCACAGTACCCATATATTTTCAGCGTAACATCGGGATATCACCACTGTGTATCTTCCCGGTTACTGTGCATATTGATGTCGGACGACAATAATTGTGTACAACCCTGCCCTCTGTTTTTTTTTGTGACATTGATGTATTTGCTTATATTGAAATCCCATCCAATTCCAAGCCACAGCCGTACGAACACGTACAATGAGGATACCACTAACGGAACTGACGTAGTGTTTGAGTAGTTTGACGCGTGTGTACTCGAAAAACACAACCTGGCCTTGAGTGACGCTCTGAGAATTAAGGGGTCCGGGCGAGTTTGACCTGCTATCCGAGCTCGTGTTTCGCGAGTTCGACACGCTCCACACGGACAAAAGTTACACCATCGTTTGATATCGCATCAAACATTTCGACATATCAGAATATCGATCTATCGACACATAGTAACCTAACTTGTTCTACATTGAACCCCGTGACACATCCTCGTGTTTTCAATACAGATGTTGAAGGTTAGCTTTCCCACCTCCGACAGATATTGAGATGTTACTACAGTAGATATTCCTAGACTGCCGTTGCGGGTGGTGGGTTGTGCATGATCTGCACAGCCCTAGTCGAACCCACGAAACACGTGCTTGTGAGCATGCTGACTAAACGGGTCCCATCCGGCATCATAAGATATTTCATGCCAGATCGGGAATATATCGTCCTTGAACGATCTAGATCATCACGCAGTAATAATCGATGACCTGTCCGACGTGACAAAACTTTGTTTGATGAAGTATCAGGAGCGCACATATGTTTTTTGCTTTCCGCGTACATGCGTCGGACCCAACTCGAGTCCCCCGCGATATCCGAACTGCCCAGAACAACGCAGCATTACACAACTATTAATGCGATGCTCCAGCAGCTCTGTAAGCAGAAGAACGGCGGTACGTGTGCACAAAATGGGTCAGGCCTTCCATCACGAATATGTATAACGTCAGGAACTTCCGCCATTTCTTGTAGTTAGACGCCGAACGCGCACGCGTTCCGTGCCCTTATGCGTAGAAATGGAATAGAGGTTGGGGTTCATGTTCTTGTTCATTTGAGCCGATTGCTCGTGATCTAATGATGTTGTGCAAAGTTGAGACTGCCGGGACAACATACACACTGAATAGATACTTCAGTATAAGGGTAGATTAACATTGATATATTGCAAGACTTCAACGTCTGCGGTGTGAATTCAAAAATATTGTACGAAGACGTACACGATTTAGTAAAAAAAACAACCCAGCAATTGAACCCGACCCATTAAAATGGTCGGCATATTGGCACGGAAAGTGTGTGCTTAGTTTGGGGGCCAAGTATCGAAACAACTGCGTAACCGCTGATTTGTGCTGTGGAACGGAATAAAACTTGTATCAGGTATGGAATTGCTCGAACTGTATTGGTTTCAATATTGTAGTCGACGTTTCGTAGCTCAAGAGTTCCTTCACAAAAATCATTAGCATTCAGTGCGTGGAACGTTTGTGCTGTCTCTATTCGTAAATTGCCTAGGACCGGTTTGTCAGTATACCTTTCGAAGAACTGATAGCCTCGTTCTACACAAATGCCTGACTGTTAGTTACTGGTACCATTTTATGCGCCCGTTGGGACATGCTTTTTCCGTCATCGCCAGCCCTAGACTATTGAAACGACAAAGGGCTCAGTAATCTATTTTTTCTGGCAGGTGTTTGCGGTCCTTATGATACCCAATGCGTGCCATTTAAGTAAATGACGCAGGCGGTATTCGTGTCATCGTCATTCGAATGTTTGGATTGCATTGTGACCACGCGGGCTAGGAGAAGGGCAGCATTACTTGGTCAATTGTTTTCATTACTAACGGTTTTCCGAAATTGAGAAATCGTCAAAGATATATATATATCTGTCTTTGGAACGATATTAACGGAAATGCACGTATGAAGGCCACAAGGCTTGTCTTGTTGGCCTTGCATGCTTTCTCGTAGTCAGTTTTTTTGCGGAGCAGTGAAATCTTCAAGAAGAGGAGCACGAGAAGAAGAATACCAGTGCACCATTTCCGTTGAATTAATCTGTTCGAATAAAAACCAAACTATTTTGTGGCTGTACCCTGCGTCGTTGTTCAACATACACTTGCATCTCAGAACGATGGTGGCGAGCGTTGCACTAGTTATTTTCTTCCTGGTCGCTGGCGTTCCTGGATTGTCACAAGCATCAGGCGCACCACCCCACAGGAACCTACGCGCCTCGTACACAGAAGGTGTTGAAGTGCCACGGCTCGACTTCCGTCAACAGTTTAAAAGCGAGGACTTCGCTTTTGACCTTCAGGGCGCCGAACCCGAGATTGAAGGCGATGCGGGCACGGTGAAGGTGGCAAACCTCGGAAACGTGCCCGTCCTCTCTGGGGAAGGGGTGTCGTACGCCCTTGTGGAAATCGAGGCCTGCGGCTTGAACCTACCCCACCACCACCCTCGCGCGGCGGAGTTCGGCTACATCGTCAAGTCGGAGACGTCCAGTTCTGTGCGGCACGCCTTTGTCGAAGAAAACACAGGGCGCCTGATCGTGAACGATATCGGCGAAGGACAGGTGGCCTTGGTGCCTGGAGGCTTGGTTCACTTCGTGCAGAACATGGGATGTTCGCCCGCGACGTTTCTGGCCGCATTCAGCAGTTCTGACCCCGGCGTGCTCACTACCACTACACAGGTGCAGACCTCCGTTTTGTCGGCGTCGTGAAATATGCAATCACATAAGGGTTCTAGTAGGTCGTTTGAAGACCACAATATCCGACGCAAGGTGGTCCGTACCATGCGCGGCAGTAGACCCTGGCCTGTGCTTGGGCTGGCCGCAGTCAAGCTGTTTGCTTGCTCCATTCGTTCAGGAGCGAGCGCGAAAGCCATCATTGACGTGTGCTACGACCAGTATAACATGTCTTTGACGGAAAGGTTTTGCTTGATGACGGGACTCCTCTCGTACCAAAATGTGTCGGGATTTTATTCAGGGGCTGCAACCTGCGATTTCTCGTCGGGTACCGAGTTTCAGTTACAGCAGGTCTATCATTGTTTCTTTCGGTAAGGTGTAGAGCTCCGCAAGTATGGATCCTTCGAAACATAAATATGCGCCTCTACCTTTACATGCGTCGATTAACGTGCCATTTCTCCCGGCAATGTTGGATGTTTACATTTTGCTCCACGCCACTACTTCGATGTGTCTGTCCCCGGATTTTTCTTTGCAGGGAATCGCGATGCTCCCCGAAGGCACTATTCAAGCTTCGCTTGCTCTCGGCAAGGAAGAAGCCAACAAACTGATCGCGGGTCTTCCCGTTGGTGTTGTGGAGGGCGAAATGGAGTGTCTCAAACGTTGCGGCTTGGCCTACTGATGACCGCGTCCACGACTACTACAGTATATTCAACCTCGCTTTTTTCGGGATTGGTACAGTAATTGTTTCTCCAACGTACCTCGCTTACAAGGGCGACCGAAGAGGTCGAAGTATACAAATACTGGTGGAATATCTCGGACGTAGCAGAAGCAGTCGTGACCGGGCTGGCAGCAAAAGATGAAGTGTGGACTTGATGGGGACCCTTCTCATCAACAAGGTTGTGTATGCATATGTCGGACAAGGTGTGGACTTGATAGTGACCCTTCTCATCGACAAGGTTGTGTATGCATATGCGGGATAAGGAATATGTAGCTGCGCTGTGTCTCCAACCAACCGGTTGGTCGTTTGTTTCTACGCCATTTCGGGTTTTGGTAAAATCCGGCTGCGACTCGAAGTACCGCAAGACGTTTCGCTTCTGGAGAGTGTTTTTTCTTCGCCCCGCCAGGACGACAACGGTTGGGTGGGCGGCCATATACTCTTATGAATTGAACGCGTTTGCTGCCGGGGGAGGCTAGAACACTCGTTGCTGTGGTTGGCCAAACACCACAATTTTCGGGAGCTCTCGACATCTGTCCTAGATTGCGTCAACACCGATGTGTGATACGACGTATTCTGCTTGAAACTGACGCTAAGTGCACGCCTCATTCGTTAGGCAACAGGATCCACAGTTCCATACAGCGGGTACCGCGTTACACATCGTACTCAGACGAATTCCCAAAGGTTGGCTATTACACCGTCGAGCTGGCCGCGTGTTCGTCGAGAGGTTTACCACACGAGTGCCGCCTTGGGAAGTCGGGGCCGAAGGGGTTTAGTCGGGGACCAGGAGCGCGACTTGATAGGTGTGTTTAAACACGATCGATCATGTTTCGGACTGCACACGTCCCATACCTGTTTAGCTTGCACACACAAGCAAAACACATGTAAGTTACTGCAGCTAGGAATAAAATATGGCAAGTGGCTCGGGACACATCCAGGAAAAGCCCGATAATCGGTTCAACCGCGTGCGAGTTACGGGAGACGGAAAAAAAGACGAACGACGAGCCCACGAGGTTACAATGCGCTGAAAGGTCAAATTATATTACACTCAGGCCCGCGTGGTGGTTTAGGTGGTGGAGCGCTCTATACGTAGGAGTAGAAGGAGTGGCCAGGGCAGCCCGTATCGCGTTCGAACCCGCCGAAACGTAGCCACGGCCGCCAATCGAGTTGAGACGCCTATCGATGTTTGACTACTGTGTCAAAATACGTGATATATATGCTGGGTTAGGTTATAAGCCCCTACCGTACTCCGCCCCTCTGCGTGGGCCGCGTCACCCTATGTTTTCGGTGGCTTATATCTGTATTTTCTCGGGGTCTTCATGTCTACAAGCGTTTTTGCCTTTTCTCTGCTAGTGTATCGTCGCTCGCCTCTTGGATCACCGATACGGACAAAGGGCCGATCGTACAAGCAACAAATAGTACTTTTCCTCCGGACTCGGCATCTTCGCGCTGCGTTATGTATTTGTTTCGTTTCAATTTCCCTTCCGTTTGTAATGTTCAGCATTTCGTTTTTAGGTTGCCCTTTTCAGCCCCGTCCACAGGCGTTTCATGCGTCTTCTTCGGGTTGGTATTTTTTTTTTTTTCTCTGTCCTGTTCTCCGTACTCTTTGGGTGTTTTCTGATCGTTGCTCAGGTACGGTGGATGTACTGTAGACCCCGTACGGTTGGGTTTGCCATGGGTAGCGGATGGTATGTCGTATGCAGCTATCCATAGTACCGTTTTCTTACGCACTGGTACTGTTGCACCGTGAATGTGATATGTCGCGCTTGATTTCGCGGGTCGGGACGCTTTCGGGTATGCTGTTTAGTAACCACGGGTAATATTCCAGGTTGTAGTGGACTCACCTGACAACGTCATCATCACCGATTTGGATGGCCTTGTGTACTTCCGTCGCTTTGTAGTGTCTGTTTTTCATTCCCACGTAACGTCCACTAAGCATGGTGCAGTACAGCTACCTGCTAGTAGTGTCCATGCTGGTGCATATGCGTATACGTCGACGTACACTGAAGTATTTCCATGCCCAACCCGGAGATCAGAGTTCGCTGTCTACGTGTGACATTGTGGCATGGATACAACAAAACAATGCAGAGAACGAGTCTACACAATGATCACCCAACCAGTTCAACGGTGCAGACTCGAGGGCACGCGACGGTAATTTGAACGACGTAAACCCTTCGCACATAATGCCAACCCGTCTCACACCTCACATGACCCCGTAGCAGGCCAGACACCATACGCCGATGTCGTCAAGAGAAAGTTCAAGACAGTCACTGCTGTAAATAGTTCTGCCGCTTGTTGAAGTGGCAGGCCAAGAACGACAAACCTTAATATTCCCTCTGCCTAGATGGACACGGGAACCCTTGACGAGTCGTGTGGAGTGACGATAGCAAAATATCGGACGATCGCCTGGGAGATTAACAAAGTGACTCGGATCACGGTCAAGGGAAATATGACTCGGTCCTTAATAAAACTCGTCGGTAGGTCGACGAATATACCCGGCAAAGACCAAGCGAAAATAAGGCCACGACCCAGGGTACTTCCCGGACCGCAGGGGTTCATCAAATGCGCCTCTTTTCAAGCGTATAGAATGCTTGCATGGCCATCCTGCAAACAGACGCACTACAACGACGCTCGTCAACCTATTAACAATTGAGAGACGTACAACCACGCTTGTCAACTTTGATACAATTTGCACTCAGGGTAGACAGCTTTTAGTCTGATGTTCGCGCCGCATATACGAACACTGCGCTCGCGCTATACTACGCGTGGCGTGTGAAATGGACTGCATCGAGGCTCAGACTAACACAGGGATACGTGTACCAGTCCGATACAATTTGTCAAACCACGCGGTGAGCGCCCCCCAGCAGCGTCGTCAAAACTGTAGTGTGTATCATCAGTACAACCACCACTAATACCATCGACTTGCACGAAATTAATCAACACTATACGCAGTTTCATCACTTCCCACCAGTATTTCGACGCTACGGTAGCTGCTTCGTCATCGTCCTTGCAAGGCGGCGATTTCAATTCAACGCCGCCAACACTTACTGGGGTAGCACCCGCAGAGGCGACTGCCACAGCAAGGAAACATTCAGCGGTATATATGTATTCAAGAAACTGCGACTACCACAGAAGCACCGCCAATGCCGAGGCTGTCGCCGCCAAACAGGCACCCCTGTCCTTCTACGTGCGTACGCAGTACTTGTACCCATGAGATAAACCGTAATGTATCAGTGTCACGGCCTTTACAACGTTTGCGATGTGAAGGCATAAATCAAGTATAATAGAAACCACACGAAAAAACAGAGTAAAAAACGTAGCAATACACATGTACATACAGAAAAGCATAGGAGAAGATCCACTGGAAGCAAAGAAAAATCGTGCACACAATAAACCTGTCGTTCAGTCGATCTACAATTGTGCGCACACTTGGTCTCTTCTCTCGACGTACACCCGTCGACATCACAAAAAATACAACTCCACACAAAAACAAACAAACAGAACGAAGGCATGAAAAACGCACATCAATGCAATTTGACCGAAACGATAGCACTACAAAACAACAGGAAACTGCAGGGGACATTCCACCTTGGAAAGAAGTAGTGGAGATAATAATAGCAATATCTCGTTCAGATTTCACAGCGTTGTCGAAGTGAAACCTTGCCCTGGGATATCAAATTGATTTCCGCTCTTTACACGTCAACGATATCCAAACTGATGTTGACTTGATGTGCTCCGTAGCGCAGCCTGTTATTCTGGACTCGCACCCCTTCAACGCCCGCATTCCACTACCCTCTCCATTCTTTGCCTGCAACCTTCCATAGCACTGCATCTACGCAGAACACCAAGAAGGCATTCACACCCCCTGACCCTACGCGTCAATTTTGCAGTTGGTTGCAATCCAAACATATTGTTGACAATATGAACAGTGTCGCAGGGCGACATATCCCGCGATGCACATATTCGCTATTGAAATCACCCAGCCACAGCCAACGCCATATCGCAGCAACCTATATTAATTATGTTGACTGGACGTTTTCCACACTTCATGCAACGCCAAGTCCACAAATAATGTATTGTCCACACAGGTCCAAACACCACGAGAAAATATGTATTCGTTGGCAAGGCCCAATGAAACACGTCCTTCCTGACTGACGGGGCGGCCAAACTACTTGCTGCAACGGGAGATTGAAGTACTACACCGAGCAAAGCGGCGCTCCTTTTCTCTAGTAAAAAGGCTATCCAGATGCATTTTTTTTCAGTTACTCGCTGCGTTCCAAACTAGTGTGGAAGCATGCAGAGAGGCAGGCCACGCGGCGGCCTAAATCACTCCCGAACCAGCAGTACAGCTCCTACAAACACCTAAGTGACCCTCACCACACTATCGTAGATTGGTGGGGTGATCGGACGCACACGAAAACAGCAATATGATTGTGGCTCGCCTGCTACTCCATTCGATGGAAATGTTGGCCGACTCCAGCAACCGTCAGTTCCCGCAACGACGCTGGCCATACGGCCCCTTCCAAGGGCTGGGCGAATTTGGAACCGAACGCCACCGCCTTTAGAAAACCCGGCCACGAAACTTGACCAATAGGCTGGTTGAACCGTAACCCGAACTTAATAGACCAAAGAGAATCTGGCCACACAACCTGATCGATAGGTTGGTCGAAGAGAACTCCAAACTCCAAACGCTGCAGCGAGGCCGGCCACACCACATTTTGAATGGGTTGGTTGAAGTAGGCTCCGAACGACAAGCGTCGGAGCCGCGGAGGCCATATGACATTGTGGATAGGTTGGTTGAAGCTAAATCCAAACAATATACTGTGCAGCATAGGCGGCCACTTAACTTTGCAGATTGACTGGTTAAAGCTTGGTCCAAACGTCAAGTACAGCAGGGAATTGGGCCATACCACAGCTTCGACCGGGAAAGTCAAATCGACCAAAAACGTTAAGTGCTTCAGAGAGAAGGGCCACATGGCGGCTTCAATCGGTCGCTTGCCGGGCCACCCTCTGATCAAACTTCTCAGCGATTCAGCATTCACGACTGCCTGCACAGGGCGGGTAGCGTTCGTCCCAAACGCCAAACGCTTCAGCGATGCAGGCCACGTCACTTTGTCGATAGGCTCGGTGAAGCTCGATCCCAACGCTAAACAGAGCAGCGATTTCGGCCAGACGACCCCATCAACTGCCTGGTTGAAGCTATCGCCAAACCACAAGCGCTGTAGCGATTCAGGCCACACAACCTTTTCGATCGGTTGGTCGAAGCTGGAACCAAACACTACACACTGCAAGGACGTGGGCCACACCAAATGTTGGATGGGCTGGTTGAAGTCGGAAATATATGCCCCCTGCCCCAGAGAATACCGCAAATCGCCACTGCCGACAGCCCGGTTGAATTGTTTCCCGAATTCTAAGTAGTGAAGCAAGGGCGGCCACTTTACCTCTTGAATCGGCTGATTGAAGCAAGCCCCGAAGGACAGACGGTGAAGAAACGTCGGCCACACGACGCCGTCTATAGGTTGGTTGAAGCATTCACCAAACCAAATAACCTTCACCATGGTAGGCCAAGAAACCTGGCTTATTGGCTGATTGAACCGTGGGCCGAACGTCAAATACAGCAGGGAATTGGGCCACAACACTCGGTCGATCGGCCACGTTGGGTCAGCCCAAACCGTGAGGTGCTTTAGAGAGGCTGGCAACACGGCGGCTTCGACAGCACGCTTGAAGATCATCCCCGGCATCCATTTAAGCCTATAAACTGCATCGCAAACAACTCCTTGGATCGGACCATCAAAGCTGGTTCCAATTCGCAAACGCTGCAAGGATGTCGGCCACGCAACCTTGTCGATTGGATGATTAAACGCAACTCCAAACGCCAAACACACCAGGGAGGACGGCCACACGACGTCATGGATAGGCTGATTGAAGCAAGCCCCGAAGGTCAACGTCTGCAGCGATGCCGGCCACACAACACTCTCGATTTCTTGGTTGAAGTCGGACCCAAACGTCAAACTCTGAAGAGACGCTGGCCACGCTAATCCACCGATAGGCTTGTTGAAGGTGTATCCAAACGTTAAGTGCTTCAGTGAATCCGGCCACACGACCCCGTCGATGCGTGTCGCGGTACCGATAACTTTCGCAGACCTCGGGATTGATCGGTTAAACCTGTCGCCAAACACTAAGGTCTCAAGCGCAATCGGCCACACAACGTCAGTAACAAACTGGTTAAAGTTGGAACCAAATGTTAAACGCTTCAACGATGCGGGCCAAACAACTCTGTCGATGGGCTGATTGAAGGTCGATCCAAACGATAAGCATTGCAGAGAGGACGGCCATGCTACCCCTTGGATTTCTTGGTTGAACTCAAACCCAAACGTCAATTGCTGCAGCGCCGATGGCCACACCACACCCCGGAGCGACTGGTTAAAGGTAGATCCGAAAGTCAAAATCCGAAGGGAGACAGGCCACGCGACTTCCAAGATGAGCTGGTTGAAGTTATTGCCAAACGCCAACAGCTCCAAGGAAGCCGGCCATTTGGCTTGGTTGATCAGCTGGTTGAAGCTCCACCCAAACACCAGACGCTGTAGCGAGGGCGGCCAAACGACATCGTGGATCGACTCGTTGAATAAATCACCGAGCGTTAAACCTTGCAGCGAAAGCGGCCAGACTACCCCGTCGATAGGCTTGCCGAATCGACTACCGAACTTCAGACACCTTAGAGAAACCGGCCACACGACTCCTTCTATCTCTTGGTTGAAACGAGTCCCGAACGTCAAAACCTCTAGCGAGGCCGGCCACTCGATGTCTCGGATTGGTTGGTTAAAGCAACGGCCGAACTCCACCTGCTTGAGGCAAGTCGGCCAGACGATATTGTCCACGGGATCGTTGAATGATGGCCCAAACGTTATCGTCCGCAGCGAATGCGGCCACCAAGCTGTGATAAAACCTTGTTTGTTGCATTCCGGTGATTTCCAGACCCGTCTCAACACCGACGCCAGGAAACTGTGTCCTTCGTGAACCAAAGAGCTTCCCTTCGAAATACACGCTGGGGGTAACTGCCAAGTTACTGAGCGCGCTCGCAACGGGGGAATGCGCGAGGAACGGTGATTTTTCTGGAACGCTTCTTGGTCGCGGCGTAGCCATAAGCGTCTTGGTGTATCCTCCTTCACAAGAACGTGCGACATCTCGAGGTCACGGCAGGCGAAGCACAGGTGCAAACACACCATATGGAGGTTTCTGGTCGGCACGTACCACTGTACTCCGTCGTACCCATGGTTCAGCGCTATAGGGAAGGCGTCCAGACTCAAGCCACTCCGATCTGTTCGTCGGCGATAATGTAAAGTTGGATTTGGCGGAACAAGTCACGGGGAAGGGAGCGCTATGGTCGCTAAACGTGTGCGCCGTAATGCAGTCCCGCAATATCGGCGACGAGATAAGACTACCAATGGTTCCGCTACCGACTCCCCAAAGGGCGGTATATTTCATGTCTTCGCGCTGATGGCGTTCAGCCATCAATTTAAAGAAGGGGAACAGTTTACCCAACAAACGCGCTGCGCCAGGGTCCCATTGAGGCTGGGGCATCTATCTCGCGACGCCGAGGTGGGTGCCCGCATACAAATATAACGTGAGCAACGAGCACTCCTGAAATCAATTGCCTCCCGTTGAACGCGTCCTGCCGATAATGTGAACCAGTGCTCTCGAATGGTTTCGTTCGAGAAAAAACAACAAAAAGCGAACAATAACGTGCAAGAGTCGCCCGTTCAGAGGCTATCCACCGCCAACCCAGCTACTCACGCATTCGATGCCCCTCCGACAGTGTCCATGTTTATATTCAGTCAGGAGCAGAGGTTGAAGCCACACAGCTTCTTGGTACGGAGCTGTCACTTTAACCGGCCACCAACGTCTGTTCGTTTCTCGTCGTACTGCTGTGTGGCGGCACCCGCTCCAAAACATAAACAGTGCACGTACTATACCATCGACGCGATTTGTTTGTCCTAATATCGGTGTTACCATATACAGTGGCAGTTTGGTTTGTCTGGGAGTCCCTCACTTTTCAGTTTCCTGTTGAGCTTTGCGACACGGCTGGCCCCATCACTACTCTCAGGACAGATGCTCTGCGCCGTCGAGTTCTCGCTGCCTTGTACGGCGAGTCTCCTGGCCTGCCAGAAGAGGGTTTTGGCAGGAGGGGAATTCACGGTCGTTCAGTCCTGATGAGGGAGCGCAGCGGTATTGTGTGTCCCCCGACGCACTCACTGCCAGCGTTTCTTGGTTTCCGCAACGCAGTAACGCCTTATTTCGGTGGCGCCGTACGTGGCCGGCAACAGGGGTTAGCCAACTTCTGGATACGAAGGAGGTACGGAAGCTCCACGAACAACAGACTCTTCGTTGAGGAAACGGCGTAACAATAATCGGAAATTATGTGCTAACATCGAAATAAATACATGCGTATTATGATCGTATCATGATCGTCGCTACCATGTTCGACCGAGTCTGTATCAGGTTGCAGACATACAAAACTCACCCCTCACTTAAAGTCGGGACGTACTATGAATAAAAAAACTTAATATAAATGCAGGTGATGCTTCGACAGACGTGGCAGTTTGCGCTGATGTTGTTAAAATAACTTGGAAAAACCGTTTTTTCATTGACGAATGTTAGCCAGGTACCCTCGGCGGGGCTTGGCATATCTGCTTCGATTTCGATGTTCGTTCGTCGGCCCTGATTCGTGTCTGAGAGACGGTGACTTTTGCTACTGGTTAACACACGTCACAAACAACTTCCGACTTAAACGACTCAGATTAATATAGGGGCAGCGGACGCGAAGGGCGCGAGCTCGTAAGGTTGTTTCGCTGAATGACCTATCGAACAAACATGACGAGCGAAGTTCGTATTTTTTCTCGTTCTCCCTAATGGATGCTGCTTCTTTGGGCCGCCACCACTGACTGACCTTCGGAAACAGGTCGGCTGACGTCCTCATTCGGCAAATCGGCTTGCTTGCTCTTGCTTCACTTGACGAACGCACCGACTTACTCAGGTTCCCTGTATCCGATGTGCCTGAAAAACGACCCAAAAAGCTCAAGTGATCAAATCTCCGGTGTGCTCGTATTCGTACGTACGACGCACGACAGCCACTCACGAATTTATCTGCATGTATCGAAGGTCTCTTGAAGTTGAAATAGGCGCGACGTCTAACATCAGCGCGGTTAACCGCAAACATATTGAAGTACATCTGTCTCGAATCGACATATGAACTAAGCGTGCCGCTACGGTGCAAGGCACTTACGTCAATCATCCGACCTTAAGTTCCACCTCTTCTCTAAACGAAACAAGCAACTATTATTCAAAAACCAAGCGACGACCCATGTATGCCCGAGTCGTTGGTTATAATACTACACGAACAAGAGGCACCGAAAGTCCTGATCCAGCTGACGGGGTTACGGTTGTGTGGAACGGTTACAGGCAACCACATAAAATTATGCGGTACTTCGGCTGTAGGAAAACCAGGTCCTTGGCTGGGGTGAGTGTGGGTACAGCTGACCAGTTTTCAGGAACAGTTACAGGTGACAACGCAAAATACTGGGGTACTTTGGCTGTAGGACCACAAGGTCCTTCGCTAACGGGCGTGTACGTGCAGGTGCCCAATATTCGAATATTCGATATCCTCCTTCGGAGTATGGGTGAGTTCAAATCCCGCGGGTGTTGCAAGTGGAATACAAAAAGGTAAGAAACGGTCAGGCACTCCTATCAGAAACAGGTGTGGAACCCAATACACCGCCTTGTTGGGTTGGGTTCCCAACATTTCAGGACTTATATCTGCACAAACACACATGAACACACGCACACTGATGCAGAAACACCGTTCACGCCTATCACGACGGGTATACCTGGAAGCGGGGAGGGCTGGTTGTAGCGCGGATACCTCGAATATTACAACGGTACGGGAGGAGTGCAAACGATAAGGCAGACAGGACCCTAGCAAAATATATCAAACGCTGCACTGATGGGTTTTCATGTCCGTGTCTAAAACCGCAAGGCGGAACGGAATACATCGAAATATAACCAGCTCATGTGACCTTGGACTTTCTGTGGCCTTAGATGTGCGTTGATATGTATTTGCCGGTATTCGCCTTGTGTGCGCCGCAGCTGAAAATATGACGAAACATCCTCCCGGCGGGCGCTTAGGAGCTTTAAAAAAAAGCAACACGACTACGTCTTGTATACACAAAATGTGCCTGCCTCTGCTTTGCTGTCATAGTGCGGCTGTTTATATGGTAACATTTGTCAAGGTAACCCCAACCTATGCATAAGCGAGCAAAGTTGCACTACCTCTACGTCACGATACTCCGTCCGTCCCAAGCAGGTTGCTAATGGGACACGGTTGTCATGCTGGTTGCGCGGTATTTGGTGGTCTTGCGGAGCGGGGTGTTCAGAAACGAAAACAATGTGAGTCTGTTCCAGCAACTTCTTGTAATGATGTAGAACCTGATCCATCAACGAGAGACCTAGCCATGGTTTTCGTAAACTTGCCTACGTGACTACTGAATATTTGACAGGGACAGGGTCAAACGACTGTGCGTGCCCCCTGAAGGTGATCAGCAATACCTCTTGTTATGCGAGGAGCAGCTGAGAAACATGTCATTAGGAGATGGGTTGGGGAACTCCATACAAGACGCCAAGACCAGTTTCGTCGTGAAATCTCGAACTTTATACGTTCGAGACATCGAGACCTGTTGCTGTACTGCTGGCGGGCATTTTATTTGCTGTAGTGATATGTGTGACTCACTACTACAAACAAAACAGCAGATATTGGTGGTTGTGGTTATGGAACCCGTGCCGACCGACGCGCGTGGTATTCGTTCTTGTTTCGGTGATGGCTCGCTGTGCGTGCGGAATGCCTCAAGTGCTCGGACGAAATTTTGTTATTCGTACATTTTGTGACCATTCGGGACTAAACATTCCTTTAGAGTAGACCCTACGTACAACTAGGGCCTGTGCAGACGTTAGCCTTCACGCGCACTTGGTTTGAGGGTCTCTACAGCAGCAGCATATGAGTAGTGTGCAGCTTGCAGCAGGGATGTAGCATTGTGATTGGTATTGGGGTTGTGTGTAGCCTACGAAAAAAAACACAGGTCTTGCTGTACTTCCATGTAAGTAGGACGACTGACAAAACATCGAACGGCCGTAAAAAAAACACACTCTTTTTTTCCATATATAGCGGGCATAGCAGCAGTCTCAAGTTTTGGCATTATATCTGACTATCATACGCTGCCACAACGTTACACAATATCCAGCAATCACTCCAGCCGAAGCGGAGACCACACAGGCTGCCGACGAGCCCCCTTGTTGTAAACTGCATAACAAGGGGTTCTGCAAGGGTAGACGAAACCAAGCGCATGCCCCAAGCCTGAAACGGGAACTGGGATTCACGCCCCTGTCATCTGGGTCAGGGGTGATGCAGTAACCACATGATTTGTGACTTACGCAATCACAGATTGCCCAACTTGTCTGGAATTGGCACGTCGTGTAAGGGTCGAGTACAGGAGTGCTGGGCATACAAACGAGCAGTAGAGGACGCATTGCGAGCACTCCTGAGAAAGGAAGCTTGCTTAGCATTGAGGCGATAATATTAACGTCTGGATATGCAAAAGTGAGACTACTGTTTTGCCGCCAAACGAATAATATCGTCCAGTTACTGTGATGAACTTAAAACTAGATGTATTGTGAAGTGTTTTGAACTCAACAGCACTCCCAACAGCAGCATTGAAATTGGATTAGTTCGACACCATCGCACGTGAAAAACATAGTTGTAAACTCTGGTAAATTCCGAGGTCCGTTCGAAATTGATATGCACCGCTGACAGCGGGCTTCCGTCTGAGCCTGCCTGCCGCATGCATACCTGGATAGTTGTGGGCCGATATCGAATACCTGTATACCAGATGTACCAGGACGCATTTCGAGTAGAACTACTGCTGTACAGCAGCATATCTGCAGATCGTACCCATCCAGCTACTCATACAGCAGCAGCATCAACAGTCATCAACGAGTTGCTTACAGTGGCAGTTTCTTAAAGGCGCAAAGTCGATAGTGTTTTGTTCGCCTGTGCCGGGGAGCAGCCGAACCAAACGCACGCATCATGTACTGTTCGACGTAGCACCGGCAGTATTAGACTATTTCGAATAACAAAAAGCGAAGAAAAGCTTGCTACGAGTACTGAACCTATATTGCGCAAACGCTGCCGCAGTCTCGCCGCATAAAAGACCTTGACGGCTATATGTTACCTACAGCAACGTCGTTCCTCAAAAAGAGGGGTGGCGAAACAGTGACAAGGTATGAGCAACCAAACTACTGTAGTAAACAGGCGCTATAAGGGTGCCTGCACGGCCACTACAAACTGTACTAAGCATCCTGGTGTGGATAGAACGCCGCCACAGCGTGAGGCGACACGACCCGCCGTCTCCTTGAACGAGTCATCGGCTGGTGATGCCGTCTGCAGGGAAAGTAGTGTTGTGCTGGTTATGCGGAATAGGTACTCGTACGAGAGGTACTCGTACGAGAGCACACAACACCGGCAAGCAGCCTCAAGCTGAGCGACCGCGAGGAGGATTTGGGCGAGGCGAGTACCCACTCGTCGCTAAGTTGTAGAGCGACAGGGCTCGTCAAGTGCCGCAACCAATCGTGGCATGGTGATACTGCAGCTGTGGCGGCGAAAGCAGCACAGCAGCAGGTAGGTCTGATATCCGGCTAGGCGAGCAAGACGGTGTGTGTATGTTGAGGATGATCTTGTGATGGCCGGAATGGAAAGGAAACATGATACACGACCAGCACGCACACAACTCGATGAACGCACACCACCTCTACGAGCTGGGCGACGGCAAGCAGGAAGGAAGGCGGCGACGGTGGAAAATTTGTTACCGGGGTAGAAGCGGAGGGAGCGTGTCAC
This sequence comes from Saccharina japonica, assembly GCA_008828725.1. Lineage (NCBI taxonomy): Eukaryota > Phaeophyceae > Laminariales > Laminariaceae > Saccharina > Saccharina japonica. Next base: position 1,319,836 of record MEHQ01003648.1, read on the forward strand.
CGCCAAAGGTGGTGGAGCACCGTGGTCGACCGGAAGCTCGTGACATTTCGTACAGCAGTCACACGTCTTCTCACTAGTGACCCGAATTTGTGGTTCGCCTTCTGAAAAAGACCAGGGCTGTTTGCGGGTCAGGTCAAACCTCACGGGTCAGGTCGGGTCGTGTCAGGTCAGCTGACCCGATCGGACCGGCGATATGGTTTGAGCTATCGGGTCATGACCCGGCTCGATCCGCGAAAATTTGAGATTTCGGGTCATGACCCGATCCGACCGGCGGACATTTTGAGATGTTGGGTCATGACCCGACCCGACCCTCAAGAGTTTGGAAACCTCTTGACCTGACCCGATCCGACCTGCGAGAGTTTTCAAAACTCTCGGCCCGACTCCACCCGACCCGTGTAATTTTGAACACCTCCGAACCCGACCCGACCCGCCAGATACCGATTGACTCGTGAGACACGGGTTTCACACGGATCGGGACGACTGGACCCGTGATATGGTTTCGCCGATCAAAGATAAACAAAAATCGGTTCAAACCTGTAGTCGTTGCTCGTTCGTCCATTTGTTGGGCCTTGGTCCCTCAATATATTCCTGGAATGTCGTACGAGTACTTGTTTGTCTATTTTTGTAAATTTTGCTTTTGGTTTTGAATTTGTGGCGTATGCCCGCGAAGTTCTTCGTGAAGAGAGAGAGGTACTGTAGACCTAGATCCCCCACATTGCCGTGCCTACCAAGCCTTCTCGTCGGGTCGACCGGATAGCTCTGACCCAAGATGGCCTCTACTTCCGCCCCGGAAAGCGGGCATACTATGCCGCCTCCAGCGAGGGCAAGCGTACAAATGTATCCATGTGTTTGTGACATGCATCAGTTGAACAATTGATGTATGTCTGCCTTGTTGTTACCGCTGCTGTCATGCAAACATATCAGGAGACGGGCAACCGTCAAGCAGTCAGTCAGTCAAGGGCGTTCGTCAAGGCATTCCATCCGTCTAGAGGGATAGTCCCCTATCCCCGCTAAAAAAACGCCTCAGTATCTTTATGGAAACCCCTATTTTCTTATTTTGTATTGTGCTGCTGGCTCCAACACAACATTATGAAGGGGCGAGGAGATACGAGGATACTTCTGTGTTGCTCGTTGCTCGTGATGTACGAAATATACTGCTGAAAACCTGGACTCCGAACGAGAAAAAAATGACAGAAAACAAAATGGCGGACAAAAATAAAAATCCCACCAAGAAAATACACGTTCTCAAAAACTTGGTAAGGCGTTTTCCGAAAAACGGGGATTTGCACGTGGTGTCCCCGGGATTTGCCGTCAAGGCACGTCCGTCAAGGCATCAAGGGGTAAAAGTGCCGTCTCCTGACATCTTTGCTGTCATGTGTATCTTCTTGTACCCTGCATTGATCTATGGCTGTAGTGGGTTTGGAGGATGTGTGAGCATGATACATTGCTGTGTGGTGTTATCCGACCAGGAGTTCACCAAAAATATGCCTGGTATGCAGTACCAGGTATATAATATTATTGTGCTGCACGCTATGATCTACACTCGGGGTATCGGCACGACGGGCAGGAAATAGGGACGTTGAAGGTTTGGGACCCGCGCGTCCGACCCGCTGAGACGAGAGTGGCCCTAGGGAAGGAATTAGTACAATAGGTAAAATCTAGGCCCGCGGGCCGGATCCGCGGGTTCGACCCACGGGTCCGACCCGCGGGTCCAAAGAACCGAACTCGCGGATCATTCTGGCCCGACCCGTGAGTGACCCGTTTCTCGCGGGTCACGACCTGACCCGACCCGCGAAAATATGAGATGTCGGGTAATGACCCGACCCGATTTTTATTTTTTTTGAGGTCGGGTCATGACCCCACCCGACACGCGATATTTTGGAAACCTCTTGACCTGCCCCGATCGGACCCGTGAGATTTGCAAACCTCTTGACCCGATGCGACCCTACCCGTGATATTTTGAATACTTGCTGACCCGACCCGAGTCGACCTGATCCGACCCGTGGATCGCGTCATGACTCGCGAACAGCCCTGACAACATATTGTCGTCTACCAGGTATGCCTTTCAAAACACGAAACAACTACTCGGCAAACCTGAGCGTGTCGTAAACATCCTGGATATTAGTGTATCTGCGCATACATTTTTTGTAGGGCAGCGGCCAAAAACAGGTACACCTGGTCCGTTCGGGGCCAAAAACAGGTATATACTAAAATCAAGTTTATAACGCATCCCACGAACCTGTCGTTCCTTGCAACGAAAAATAGAGTTTTTTCATGTTCTTCGTGCTCGCCCGGTGGCTACGTATACGTACGTAGCTATTAATAGCTCGAGGAACGAACGCCTGCTGCTGTATTCTCCCTTCTCAGCTTGCGACACCCCTGTGGTATTCCAAGCCAACCACAATCCCGAAAGGGAGCCTTTTATCTCGTATTATTTCGGTGGAGGTGTGCAGGCAGATATTATGTGTGTCGCTCGAGTGGCGTGTGGTGCGAAGTGGCGAGGTGCGAAGGGAGGAGGGGGTCTCCGCGTACGTCAGCATTTGTATAAAGGGCATAGGGTGGAACTATGAAGGGCCTCTGATTGGCTTAAAAACGACAAAAAAAGGTGAAAGTCAAGCAGAGTAGACAAAATCAGGTATACCTGGGTTATGAAGGGGCAAAAACAGGTACAACGAGTTTTGGACCAATGGCAGGGCACGTGGAGTGCGTTTTTTACTTGATATTAAGTATGTACCTGTTTTTGGCCGCAAACGGACCAGGTATACCTGTTTTTGGCCGCTGCCCTTTTTTGTATATTCGAGGATTTCCGGAAAGGTAGTCATAATCGATGGCCTTCCGCTATGCGCGTAATCGGAAACGAAAAACTACATAGTCGTACTTGATTAATATGTTGGAAAACGAAAACAATTTCAGGAGGAGCAGCAGTCATCGTGCCGGCGGCAGGACATACCTACAGCAGCAGCAGCAGCAGCAACAGCGGCAGCAGCAGCAGCAGCAGCAACAGCGGCAGCAGCAGCAGCAGCAGCAGCAGCAGCAGCAGCAGCAGCAGCAGCAGCAGCAGCAGCAGCAGCAGCAGCAGCAGCGAGCTGCAGAAGCAGCAAGCCGCAGCAAGCACCAACAACCAGAAGTGCGGTTTATCCTGTGCTTCCCGACACTTGCTGCAATCAACGCTGCCGCAACGAGAAGAGCGCCTACATCTTCGTCGCCGTCCTCTTCGTCCGACAACAAGGCGTATGGGGGCGAAGATGGAGGGCGTGCTGGCAACGGTGCACGCGCTTTTGCAGCAGCAGCGCTTGCTTGCTTGAAGCAGCCCTCGTTTGCAGTAGCGCTTGCTTGCTGCACAGCGCTTGCTTACGGCAGCGCTCTTTTTGCTTGCAGCAGCGCTCTTCTTGCTTGCAGCAGCAATGGATTACTGCAGCTCTTGCTTGCCACAACGCTTGTAGCAGCAGCACCTTCTGGAGCAGCAGGAGGCATCAGATGCCTGCGGCTGCAGCATCATTTGATCAGCAGCCGTGTGTCATATAATTGTTATTGCAGCCTTTCCGGGCGGTCCGAGGCCCTCTCGGGGAAGGCTTGGCCAATCCCACGAGCGCGAAGAGTTTTCACCGAACAGAATGCAGCGGTCGAATCTCGTATCACCCATATGTGGCTTTACTATCATGCGAAGTATGCTATCAAATATGCACAACTTGGTCATATTTGTGTCTATGTTGCTTTGTGATTAGTCGTCGCTAACGGGAGAACATATGATTTCGTTTCACAGTCAATTTTCTTCTGCGCAGACACCACTCCTGAGCTGTTTTCCAAAACTCTTCACGAGTACGAGTACAGCAGTACGTAGCGGCTTGGACGCTACGTACGTACGAGTAGCTTCTTGTTTCATGGCTACGTTTTGTTTATTTTATTATTGCGTCCGAATCGTATACCAGGTACATTCGGAAATTCTACAAACACGTGGGACGACACCTAGTCCGAGCACGAAAACTTAAAACAAACACCAGCAGGAGAAGCAGAGTGGGGAAGTACACGCATCTATCTGTCGGCGATTGACACGATATCTATCCCCTACGAGCGTACTGTTGTTGATCAGACGGCTGTGTTCTGTCACGCGTGAAAGTTCTGCTTCAAGGCAAAAAAACAAAATCCGTTTCACGAACAAGACTCACCGCAGTATCACGTCAGGCAGTGGAGGAACATAATAAGCAGGCCTTCACTTAAAAAGCAGGAAGTGCCTAAAGGCAACCATACCGTACTCTCACCTTAGCTTCACGAATAGCAGTCGCATAGCGCCAGCCTCCAGGCCCAGTGCGTGGATCTACTGCTCAGCCAAGACTGACTCGTCCCCTGTGACCCACTTGACATACCGCCGCTACATTGTATCGAAACCCCCTCCATGTTATTCCGAGAGATGGGACCGACTCCATACGTAGCCATTCCCATTGCCCAACCCGCGAGAGAGGTCCTCGGGGTGAAAGCTACACCATCGCAACAACGCGACAGCTTGCCAATAGACATCTGGATTACACGGAAGCCATTTTACTTTTCCCCAGCAACAGGAGACTGAAGAGGTGAGTACGCTGCCTTGCTGCGGTTGTTGTACCCAGCAGTGAAGACGAGTTTGGCTAAAAGGAGGTCGGTGTTATATGCGCGCACCCAAAAGTGTTTAAGTCACGCAGTACACGTAACGTATACAGGCGTGTAGGAGTTGCGTCACACTAATGATACGCTGCTTGGACCTCGGTTGGTTCTTGCCTTACAAGTGTGTGTGTTGTCTTCCCGTTCTTTCTACTCAACCACATCAGTACACCCAGTGCCTGTCCTGATTCCAAATCCTAGAGAGATAAAAATTCTGTGGTCACAGACTGAAACAGAGAAAAACCAAGTGCGCTGGTTTATCCGCTTTGTGTTCCCTCTACAGCATGTTGGGGGTATCTTCAGATTGGCTGCGGGCAAGTTTTCCACGAATTCCCACGTACGAGTACATACCTCGCATTGGGTTGTCCAATTTCCTGAAGGCTTCACAGCTCGTCTATCGTAACTAAGGGCCGTTCCTAACGAACAAAAAAAATCACGATTCGTGACGTTTTGGCATGACAAAGCATCACGATTCGTGATGTTTCTTTCCTAACGAAAATAGGTGCTTTTTCGTCACGTTTCGTGATATTTTCAAATTATAAAAAATCCGATATTTTCAAACCAAGGGTATTTGAGAGTGGGGCCAACTCTCGCAGGTAGGTCACGGCCAGGCCGTGCCGGGCCGACCGCGCCCGACCCGGTCCGTGATTCAAACCATGGGCAGAGGCCCGACACGGTCTGTGATATTCCAACCTCACGCGCCGTCGGCCAGGCCAGGTCCGCGCGAGGTTCCAATCTCGCTGACATGTCGTCTGCTCTGCCTGGCCCATGAGGTTTTCAGATTATTTTTGCTTTCTCTTCACGCTGTGTCTCCTCTTCCTCGAGATTTCGAGGTCACAGCATGCTCGTTACCCCGCACCCAGCAGTGTCTTTAGGCAGCCGCTCGCTGTCCACAACCGGCGTACGAAGCAGGGGCTGACATGCCCCTATACCGGCCATCGGATACCGTTGGTGTCGGGTGGGTTACGTAGTGCCTTGATCAGGCGTATTTTGAGCTACGACAAATGTCGTGAATCGTGATTTTGTTTCTTTTTAGGAAATTGTAAAAATAAATGGCGTCATGAATCGTGAGGTTTTTGTCGTGAATCACGACAAAAACAATCACGATTCACGACGAAAACCTCACGAATCGCGATTTTTTTCGTTCGTTAGGAATGGCCCTAAATATGAACTTCGTATATATGTCAATGTTAGGCGCCAGCAGATTTTGTTTCAACAATACTTTTTACAAGGGCGACGGCGGCGGGCGATCGACGAGGGTGGCCCAAGGCCACCGCAGTCGGCCGAGCGGCGTTGGGCGCGCGGTCGGCCGAGCGGCGGCGGGTGCGACCGATATGGCACAGCAACAATTAACATCAGTCTTACCGCACGACGAGATATGTCCAGCAATTGTTCATTCGGCAGCAGGGGCGAATACATACCAGGTAATGTAATAATATTAAGTGGTACCCCGGACTATGCCAGGGCGGGGCCGGTGTAGCGGATAAAAACAAACATACCAAATAATAACTGGTCCACGATCCACACCCGATAACGCAATTCACAGATCGGGTAAATTGACACACTATATGTTGGCATCCACGGGAAGCCCTACAGGGGTCCGCATCTGAGTTTTCCCCGAAATTTATAAGAACCTTCTAAATCCGTTTTTGTTTTTTCGTAGAATCAGAAAAAAAACGAACAGCCCAGAATAAAGATACGTTTCAAAACCAAAGACATTTTGTCCCACCGATTCGTATGACGAAACACAAGGCATGCTCGGTAACACAAGGAACTGGAGCTCCCTTCTACCCAATCCCGGCGTTATTTGAGCCCTTGTGGCCGGCACACTGCTCTCCGATCTGCCGGCAAGGCTTGTGTCTTCGAGCTGCTGTAAATCTGCAAATCGCTCGTCCCGAGTACGGCCTCTAACATAATCAATGGGGCTCGAGCCAGCATCTTAGCCCAACGAAGCCAAGAGTGGCAGACACGCCACAACCCACAGGGTCACTGTAACGTCGGCTGTTTCAAATTTCGTTGCTTGCATCGCTCGCGAGGTCAATCTGCTTGTACTCGTTCGTATCAGAAGTGAGTGGAGTCGCCGCGCGTCGGTTTTCGTCTACATCATCCTCGTAGATCAGAGGCTGAAACCTCGCTGATGGAGGCTTGTTTTTGGCTGAAAAAAATTGAGGTCGTCTCCCGAGGTCAGAGGGACCACTTGAGAGGCTGAAGCTGGTCATGGGGTTCCTTGTCGAGGGAGAACGAGCTGCTGTTCGAAGTTGGTCCTTGATTTGCTCTGCTGAGGTTTTCGGGGTACATCTCTCTCTCTTGGCGAACCTGGACGGAGGGCAGCCCTACCTCTGAAGGGCGAGACCATTTGCGTCGCCGATTGCTCTCCTCGAAACTTCTAGTAGGGGACAACAGCCACGTCAATTGTCCCTTGCGCCCCTCTTCCCTAGGTCGAGCACGAGTTGCACCTACAGGCAGCAGAATCTGCGTAAGTTTCCTCGATCGGCGAAACGATAGGATTGTAGATATTTTGTTTCGAGTAGTCGTAATTTGCGCATTTCTTACAGCAGTACCTGCACCGAACGAGTACGAGGAAATTGAGCCCGCGAACGATAAAAACAACGAAGTTTGAAACGGCCGACGTTACAATGACCCTGTGGGTTGTGGCGTGCATGTCAATCTTGGTTTCGTTGGGCTAAGATGCTGGCTCGAGCCCCATTAATTTTGTTAGAGAGCGTACTCGGGACGAGCGATTTGCAGATTTGCAGCAGCTCGGAGACTCAACCCTTGCCGGCAGATCGGAGAGCAGTGTGCCGGCCACAAGGGCTCAAATGACGCCGGGATTGGGTAGAAGGGAGCTCCAGTTCCTTGTGTTACCGAGCATGCCTTGTGTTTCGTCATACGAATCGGTGGGGCAAAATGTCTTTGGTTTTGAAACGTATCTTCATTCTGGGTTGTTCGTTATTTTTCTGATTATACAAAAAAACAAAAACGGATTTAGAAATTTTTATTTATTTCGGGGAAAACTCAGACGCGGACCCCCGTAGTAGCCGACAAAAATATACAAAGCCGATCCACCCACCTACTACAACATGTTACATAGTAATGTGAAATCAGTACACAGCAGCACAGCAGTACACAGTAGTAGTAGTTAGTAGTGGTAGTCGTGGTTGTAGTATAGTATATAAGCCCTCTACAGCAGCTAGCAGCAACAACAGTAGCAGCAGCAGTCCAGAGAATACAGCAGAATATATCGATGTAGTGGTAATGTTACATGGTATGGTATGATACAATATGGTGCAATATGGCCGCTATGTACTCCATTGTACCTGGTATGTATGGTACCGCGACAGAAGATATGCACAGCAGCGGGTTCGCGGTATGGCTTAACAGCAGAATGTATCGCTGTATAGTGGGAACATTAACATGGCAACGGAGCAGCAGTATATATCGATGTGGTGGTAATGTTACATGGTCAGCGACAGAAGATATGTACAGCGGCGGGTTTACGGTATGGCTACAGCAGAATATATCGATGTATAGTGGTAACAGTAACATGGTATGGTGGTATGGTATAATCAATGGCCAGCGGAAACAGTGGTACACGTATATGTGTACGCTGCAGCAACTGGTATATGCACAACAGCGGTTCCGGTATGGCACTACAGTAGTCTATCGATATACGTCGTAGTGGTAAAACAGTAAGTTAAACATGGTATGGTGCAATAAAAAAATGGCCAGCGGAAAAAACGAATAGGATGGAATGAGTTAAAAAATAACAAAGAGGCCAGCGGGAAAAAAACTAGAAGGATGGAATGGTTAAAAAAAGTAAATGTCCCCGGAGAATATTTGTTTCCGGAAGCACTGGAACTCCTTCAAGAAGATCGATGGAGGCTCGATGCTGGCGACCATGTACGCGCGACGCCCCTCTCTCCACCAGGCCGGCACCGACTCTGCCCGGACGAGGCCAGCCCCCCTCTCCGACCCTGTCTCCCCCGGCGCCCGCCTCGCGTTTTTGTCGCCGTGCCTGTCGGCGGCCGTTCTAACGCTCGATCGGTGTCGTCGCAGGGCACCCGAACGCATCTCCAAAAACAAATCCATGTCCGAGAAGATAATACCCGATCCTGTCTTTGTTTTTGCGCCGGAACCGCCCTTGCATACAACCACACACCGACACCCCGCAAACGAAAGTTCAGCAGCCGCAGGGAGCCTGGGGCGCCCGTCGTGCCCGGGCAAGCGCGGGCCGCCGCGCCACCCGAGGACCGGTTTCGCCCCTTGCACACCCCAGCACACCCGCCCTCGGCGAAATCCGTGGCCGAGACGGCCCAGGGCGCTCCCGCCACTGCCCACTGCAGACGTTCCTCCACACTAACTCCAAGTGGAAAATCACGACAACCTACGACGACGATGACGACGACTACTACTACTACTACTACATACGGCTTTCTCTTTTACATATGCAGATTACTACGCTAACTAATTTCCGGATTTTGAGATAGCATAGCGTTAGTGTGTTATGATATTGGCGGGCGATCGCGTAGCATTGTTTTAGTGTTGGGTTTCCTTGATCCCGCGATGACCGCAGTATATGTGTTACAGTGCTAGGGTACGCAGCCCATAGCGAGGAGCAATATGTTGGTCTGTTGGCGAGTTCCTAGTGGCCATCGTAAGACGGGTAAATAGGATAATGTACATGGTTGATGAAGCGTCAAGATGATATTACCGTGTGGGGGATATCAGCCCGTAGCGAGTAAGGTTATGTTAGCGTGTCAGTGGACTAACCTACTTGCTACAGTAACACATTTGGACGTATAACGTACACGGTAAATTAAACGCCTACGTAACACAATGTTAGTGTGTTAGCGGAATTGATTTTTATTCTGGCTATCCTGACGTACATTAGAGGGATAACGTATGTATACATCCAATGTTACGTTAACCAACCCGTAGCGAGTAGCATTATGCTATTATTAATACCGTGTTACCCTATTCTTATTTACTACCACCGTAACACACTTTAGACGGTTAACGTACGTGACCAATTGAACGCTTACATAACAATGTGCTAGTGTGGTAGCGGAATTCCTAGTGGCTATCCTTACACACGTTAGAGGGATAAGGTATGTATATGCCCAATAAAAAATAAACATTATACATCACCGAAGCAGTGGCAGCAGCAATCTGTATCGAGCGACGTTGTGTAGGGGGTCAACAGAAGTCTTGGTACAATAACACTCGTCAACTAAACGTGAACAGTATGTTGCTGAGTTAGCTTATATTGCGATGTAGTTGAAATACACACGTTGAGCCATAAAATATGTTTTCAGCTCTTCACGCGATCTCAACGTTCCTCGACCGCGAGCCACACCAAAACGTCATCTGCTGGGCACAGGACGCCCCTCCGCGCGCAAGGGCGCTAAATCACAATTTGTTCGGCCACGTTTCCCTCACTGCACTCATCGCAAACAGCACCAACGCCTGTCCTGTCGGGACCTCTGCACGCACACATACTAGCGAACTCTTATCGTTCTGGTATTGCCGCAACTCTTTTAGAGTTGGTCGAGCTAGGTGCGGCAAAGCGTGTTTTTACAGGGACGTATCTGGGCCAATTGTTTTGGAGGCACATGTTGGGCATATCGTTTTTCAATCCGGAACGTAAAACATCATAACGGTTTTTGTTAGTTGAGTTCTACCGAACGAAACCCGACTGTACGAGTAGACAACATGTGTCTGAGCATAGCAACGTTTGGGTTGTGTCCCTAAGACATGCTGCAGGTGTTATTGTGAGGCACGCCCTCCTACGCAAAGAAGCTCTTCTGTAGACGTCGCACAGCAGTAGGAGTGGTGGTACCTGTGCTTCAAGAAGATCTGCTGCTGACACGAACGCATCACAGGTGCAGATTTTTCGCCTTAAACTCATGCCGAATATCAATACCGGGTTGGGGGACCAAGAGACACACAACAAATTGAGTACGTGTACAGAGGGTTCCAGGGTAAGGCCGACAAACCGAGCGTACAGCGACGCTGACCTTGGCCTCGTGTGTCCTATATTGCTGCTTATGTTGCCGCTTTTCTGCTGCCATTGTCGATGCCGCTGCCACGGCCACTGCTGGTGCTGGTGCTGCTGCATGCTGACGATATGTGTTTCATGAAATAGAAAGAAACCCAAACGGCACGTGTACGTAGATGTTCTTTCGCGCTGGCTCAGCACAACCAGTATTCTCCCAGCGTATTGCATCGCAAATTTGACTACTGCAGGTACTGAGGTTGAAGCTTACAAAGTCAGGATGCGCTCTTTGCGATGCGTGTTAGGCTCTCGGACGAATACCACGGCAGTCGTAGCCGGTATCGACTCATTATTTTGTTCCACGCTGTCAAAGTTTCGAGCAAGCGCAGATGGTCGCAGCATCGCTACGTTCGGTAGGGTCTCCCGGCTTTTCCCCTCAATTTCCAATATTTTTTTCCAAAAACAAAAAAGAAGAAGAGATAAGCGCAGATGGTCGCAGCATCGCTACGTTCGGTAGGGTCTTCCGGCTTTTCCCCTTAATTTCCATTTGTTTTGTTCAAAACAATAAGGAAGAAGAGGAAATATTGGAGATAATGGAAGTATTGGAAATTCTTCAGAGGGCAACATGTTCGGAAGGCTTCACGTCCCAATACATGAGAAAACAAAAAACGATAAAAAATGGAAATATAGAAAATTGCGCGAAAAACAATGTTGGAATTTTTTGAAATTTATGGCTTCGATAAGAACGACCGTTTTTTCAGTCGATGCCGTCTCGGCGGCAACAAGGAGGCAGACGGGCATGACATAACACTCGTCCGGCGGCGGCGGAAACCCCAACCCCGAGCGTCTGTGACAAACTTGGTTATATTTTTGGGCCTCAATAGCGTCGGCGATTGTTGTATTGCGTCTACATACTGTTTCGGTTGTGTGTACTACGTACGCGTGCCAACAGAAGAGTCACAGACTCCATCCGATAGAGTGCAGTAATGAAATATCAATATTGTTTTCGTATTGCGCCACGGAAAACCCGATGCCTTAGAATCGAGGCCGTTTTAACTACCAGTAAACCGAATAGTGCGATGCAGGGTATACCTGTACCCACGGTATGTTTGAGTGGCCTCTCGAAACTCGTGGAAGGGTCGGGTACCGGCATTGTTTTTAAACATACTGAAGTATGTACTGAACTCCACGAAGTGTCGCGTACCCGTATGGAATGCATACCGACCGCATCGATGTGTAAGGTACAGCTGCCGCAATAATAACGAACGTAACAAAGTGTCTGATAACGACATCGTTTACAAAGGAATTTACCTAAGATTCTCCTGCTAGTATCAGGGCCGTACCGAGCAAATACCCGCACCCCCGCCGTTGCGGTCGGGGGTATACTTGAAACCAAGGTATGTTGGCGTGATCGTACAGATATTACGGATGTGTCGCGTACCGGTATGGAGTTCTTACCAGAAACTTCGGTGCCCAAGGTGTTTCTGCCGCACCTAACACGCCGGTAAGGCTAGGTCGGGAAATTAACGCTCAAATACCCCGGTACACTTCGGTACGTACGTACCGATCATACCTTTATGTTGATTTGTAGCAATACTTCACACCGGAACGTGTACACCGTCCGCCGCGAAGTTGTCTTAAATGGCGCGGGACAGAGGTTCATTTCGTTCATTCCAGTACGTTTGAATTGGATCGAAGACCCTCTTAAATGTAACGAGGGGGTGCCTTCAAGTTTCCCATATCACGTTTTTTTATAGCCCGTCTACGTTTTGCATCGGTTTGATATAATTTCGATGCAGTGAGAGGCCGGGAACGATAAGATGCCGATTTCGAAGTGTGCAAGATCAATGTCGTCAGATTTCATATCGACGCCGTACTGGGTGCAATCACATTTAGCACGTGGCGTTTGAGCCTAACAGGGGTCGGTGATGATCTAACCCTGCAGCACCATTGCAGACGTTGAAACCTCGACTGCAATCAGCGTCCTCGTGTATGGCTGCTCACAATTTTAGTGTCCTTGTTTGTGGTATTTGTGGAAATGTTTGGGAGATGACCTACACTCGTAGCCGTCAAGATGGCTTTGCGCTCTCTCTCAGAATGCAGGATGTTTTTGAAAAATCTGTGTGTTCGATTGGCGAGTACAAAAACGATTGGCTTATCACGTGGAGTCGGTGATATCATGTAGATCAACTACAGTAGTCCACGTGCTAAAAACTACTTTGTGCGGCACGAGTTATGACCTGTTTGTTGGCATTTTTTAGAAAGTGAAGAAGTAGGCGTAGCTTGGGAGAAGGCCACAATGATTCGATGTCAGAGCAGCCTCCAAGCCATAAAACGGCACCTTCAGCTCCTGGCGAGACTACCCGGGGTGATATTTGTGGTGTGTTTGGGCGGGGCGTAGTCCCGATACCGTCGTCACTATTAATTTCTCGAAGCGATTCAAGGGATTCAGTAATAGTTGGACGTGTGTCGAGGGTAGTTTCCTGCCATTGGTGCCCCTTCCTCATGCCGCCACCATTCCGAGTGTGCAGCTGCTGGAAAGCCCACCCTTTACATGAAATGATGGCTGACGTCCTTATATCGTAGCACACTTGCCTAACAGTTCCCGTAACCAAACTGTGCTTTTTTGTTTCACCATTTTTTTTCCGATTCGTTTGGTTTGTCATCTTGTCGGTTTTCCGATTTGACTTTTCAAGGTGTTTGTTTATCGCAAAAGTTACTCCAGCGCCACAAGCAGACCACTTGCACACTACGCGCAACAGCTCAACCGAGTTGCAACGCCTATGATCTAGACCTTGAACACGAGTTCGGCTGTGGGGACTATGCAACATGTACACCTTCCAAAAACATTTACCCTGTGTTTGCCTGCACGCTCTAAACGTGTTGCACACGTTCGACGGTGAGTATTTGGCCTGCATGATCCGCAAATGTCACGGGATGAAATGTTGTATATTCTGCGGAATGTAGCAAATGTTTGCAAGGTGGCATCCGAATGATCAGCCATTTTTTCACTTGTTCACTTGGGCTGAGGTTTGTTTTCTAGCTCAGATACTATGGATAGAAAGTACAGCCGATGTAGGATCTAGAGGGTCTGCCTGAGTTTGGTCGGGATCTACACCGTGTGTGAAAACATTTTATCCGTGCGTTCGCCGCCTGAATACCACCAATTTTCAGCCAAACCATTCCATCAGGCTTCACTTGATCGGAATGGGCGCATCGAGGGAGACGCATTCAAACGCCGGTCTTATCGAAACCGATATTGAAACTCTAGTTGATGTGATCCAACCGAAACACCCCTTGGCAGAAAACCACTGGGGAGGGAGACGAGCCGAACGCGGATGTTAGGGAGACCAAACCAGAAGTCTGGCGACAAGAGGACGAAGTGATGGTGAATTATTGTAGTGGAACCATACAAGGTGAGAGAAAGAGAGGCTTATAAGTCTATATATTCCGCCAATAAACTGAGCGACGACAATGAAACGCACCATTTCCCACGGAAATTGAAGGTTTGTTGTTTTAGGAAGTTGCATATTCAAACGTATCCTTGAATTTGCGCACGGAATGTTAACGTTATGATATGTTTTGATCAAGTCGATAATCCTGGAGGTACCCCCATTGCAGGGCGTTTGTTTTTTGAAGATGACATTTTAGACGGAAAACATATGTTCAGATGAACCAAATAGCGCCGTCACACACACCCCCTAATGAAGATTTCGTCCCGTGCTGTATGTCTGTATACATAATCACCTCCGCGATCAAGCCTGCTACGGTAAAGGTTCACCTTCAACGTTCTGGGGCACCTGGCTTGAGGAGTTCCTTAGCTCGCTTAAAATAAACCTTCAATGATTGTGTAGGTATAACCCGATTATCAATTCCACGACCTTGTAGCTAACGAAAAGCACCGCCGACATTAATCGGATACAGGACAGTCCCTCGGTTTAGGAGCTCCGCCGGTCATAGCTTTTTCACAACAAAACATTGCCCCCCCTATCGTAGCACGCCTCCCGATTTACATTGTGCAGACACGCGTTTGACGAATCTGTGGGCCCACGGCTTTCTCCAGTTGTTCTACGCATGCGTTGTGTTTTGGAGTGCTGACAATGTACAACCCAACCTTTTTTCCCGACGGATTGGCTGTGTAGACCGCAGTTTTCAAGCTTTCGCTAAGATGCCACACCGAATTTTATATGCTTGCTCGTTTGTGGTCGTGGCAATAACACTGTATTCCGTGTCCTTCGGCTATACTTCCACCCGGTTTACCGTCGCAAGACACCAGTTTCACGGCGACACCTTGTAGTGCAAATATGTACGTTCGGTCATTTTGAAGGTAGGGTTCCACACGCTGCGTAGTGCCGGTAGTGTTGGCTGGGGCATTCCCCTCCCCCTCGTTGACTTACTCATCGATCCCCCTCTTCCGTAGCGACACAAACCGAGAGGCCTTTCCACCAATTACGCCAGTAGAGGCAGGTATAGGCGTACACAATTGAAATAGAAATTCAGTGCCCAACGCCTGCAGCACCAGAACGGTTTTGATTTTCCGTTCTCCCCTTTGATCCCTTCGTGAAATCCTCTTTTTCGTATTTTGTTTTTTTTGCGCGAGCAGCAGTACATCGCATCGTACTAACTTTCAGTCGTCGCCATTGCCTGAACCCGACAATACCCAAACGATTATCGCCCCCCGTCTTTTCCTTGATGCCGTCGTGAAATCCGCTGGGCGCCGTGTGTCGACATCAATCAGGTCAACGAAGCTTGGGGTTAAATGCCTTTGACATAGCGCTCAACCATGGATACGACGGAGAGGGATGGTACGTGTCTACGAGAACCTTGCAAATGGTGTGTTTGGACCTGTGCGTGGGCTGCCGGTCCCTGGCGATATCACACATCGTGGTCAAGAGTTCGACCCCCACCCGTTTATGGCTACGCTGCAAGCAAGAGGCGTCCCGGGGAAAGCGCCGTTTCTCGCGAATTCCTCCACTAAGAGCGCGCTCAATGACATGGGAGTCATCTCCAGCGCCCATATCGGTCGGAGGATACCGAGCTATCCTTGCTTCGGGGGTGAGGTGGGCACTGCCCAAGCGTGAAAGTAGGAACGATCCGATAAGAGCCTGGTGGCCGGAGTCTCTGCGAAAGATTACGTTCGGAGCATCCTTCAACCACCCAGTCAGTGGCATCGTCTGGCCGGACTGCCTTGAACAGCTGGTGTTCGGTCGAGACTTTGGCCAGAGTATTCAGGGCGTGCGATGGCCTTCCTCGTTGCAGCGTCTGACGTTCGGTGCTCATTTTACGGAGACGATCCTGGGGCTTGAGTGGCCCCCCTTCCTGACCCATTTGGCGTTTGGGTTTTGGTGGAACGCCTCTGTCGATCGCGTGGTGTGGCCGCCTTCTCTGCGATGCCTAACGTTCGGCGCTGGCTTTAATCAGCCGATCGAGGAGGCCCTGTGGCCGGCTTCGCTGAAACGTTTGACGTTTGGGAGGCACTTCAACCAACGAATTACCCACGTCAAGTGGTCACGGTCTCTTGAGTACTTGGAGCTGGGCGATACGTTTAACCAACCGGTTGCAGGCGTCGAGTTGCCAGTTACGCTGAAGGAGTTGAAATTTGGGTCAAATTTCAACCAGCCCGTGGACGATATCTTGTGGTCATCTTCGCTTAAATGTTTAACGCTTGGGACGAGTTTCAACCAAACAATAGATGGGGTTTTGTGGCCCGCATCTCTTGTGCGTTTGACGTTCGGTTCTGGGTTCAACCGGTCGATTCAACACGCGGCATGGCCGTCTTCGCTGCAGCACTTGGCCTTTGGACGCACCTTCAAGAGGCCCTACGACAAGTTTACATTGCCTGGGTCGCTCCACAGTTTGGCATTTGGTCGTGACATTCCACAGCCCATACACGGAGTGATATGGTTTGCGTTGGGGGCAAACCTGTCGTTTGGGTCCACATTTAACGCGTTAGTTCAAGCAGGTGTGTCTCCAGACTCTGTGAAGCACGTATCGCTCTGGGTTGATTTGGCGCGGCCTATCGACCGGATAGATTGGCCCGCTTCGCTGGTGTATTTGACGTTAGGGTCGACGTTTAACCAGCCGATTAATGATGTGACGTTGCCGGCCACGGTCGTAATGATTTGGTTTGGAATATGCTTCGATCAGCCGATCGAGCGCGTCGTGTGGCCTGCCTCACTCAAGCGGTTGACGTTTGGTGTCTGCTTCAACCAGCCGATCCAAGGATGCCAATGGCCGGACCTTCACTGCTTGTCCTTCGGAAATAACTTCAATCAGACAATCGACTGGGTTGTGTGGCCGGCCTCCCTCACACATTTAACGTTAGGTGCTAGTTTCAATCGACCGGTTGACCGGGCAGTATGGTCGGTTTCTCTTCGACGTCTAGAGCTTGGTGCTAGCTTTGACCAGTCGATCGATAAAGCCGCCTGGCCGGCATCGCTGAGGTGTTTGGCCTTCGAAATCGGGTCTAATCAGCCCATCCACGGAGTCGTGTGGTCTTTCGTGCCGAAGGACCCCACTTTTGGGTTTAGCTTCAACAAACTAGTTCAGGCCGGCGTGTGTCCGGCCTCTGTGCAGCACGTCCCGTTCGGGGTTGGTTGTTTCCGGTCTATCGATCAGGTGATTTGGCCGGACAGACTCCTGTATTTGTCGTTCGACCCTCTCTTCAACCAGCCCATCGATAAGGTGGGTTGGCCAGCCATGCTGGAAATTATCTGGTTTGGCGCTGACTTCGACCAACCGATCGATTGCGTTAAGTGGCCTGCCTCCCTTACGCGTTTGACTTTCGGTTGTCGTTTTAACCAGCCAGTCGACGATGTTGAGTGGCCGGCGCTCCAGCATCTGACGTTCGGGACAGGCTTCAATCAGAGAGTCGAGGATGTTGCATGGCCGGCTTCGGTGACTGCTTTATCCTTCGGGGCGAGTTTCAATCAATGCATCGACAACTCTCTATGGCCTGAGTCTCTTCAGCGTTTGGAGTTTGGAAACTCTTTTACTCAGCCTATCAGGCGGGTGGTGTGGCCTGGGTCTCTGCGGCATCTATCCTTCGGAAGAAGCTTCAACCAGCCCATTGACGATGTCGCTTGGCCAGTGTCGATGAAACGTTTAACGTTTGGGTTTCACTTCAACCGGTCACTGCGTGGAGTCTTGTGGCCGGCTTCCCTACGGGTGTTGGAGTTTGCGTTCCTTTTCGATCAACCGATCGAGGAAGTTGTCTGGCCGTCTTCTCTCTTGTGTTTGACGTTCGGTGATATGTTCGACCAACCTATCGAAGTTGTTCAATGGCCTGTCTCCCTGGAGCGTCTGACGTTTGGGTATCGGTTCAACCAACCTATTGGTCAGGTCGTGTGGCCGACCTCGCTACGGAGTTTGGAGTTCGGGGGTCGGTTTCGCCAGGCCATCGACCAGGTCGTGTGGCCTGCTTCGTTGCAGCGTTTGACGTTTGGTTCTTCAGTCCATGAGGGGATTGAACTTGACTTATTATTGGCTTCGTTGCGGCATCTCACGCTTGGCTGAGTGGGCCAACCTACTCACTAAATCACTCGGCGGTACATGCCGGGGGAGTTGGTGGTCTGAGGTATTTTCACTCGCCTATTGTAGTCCCACCCTTCCAGTAAATGTGTGCTGTAGCCGTTGATTTTGCGCATGACGTTGGTTGTAACATCTGCTCGTTTGTTTTTGTATTGCTTCAATGAGGGCAGTCGTTTTTCCTGAAGTGCGTTGACGAGTGGTCTGGATTGTACCACGGACTCAACTAGAAAATGGGCTGTGTCCCGTCGTCTACTCGGTATAGGCGCTAGCTTCAGGCATTCATTATATTCTCAAACGCCTTGCCGTGGAAGTCGACATGTAGAGCCGTCTGTGCGCTCAAGCTATCATTTGTTAAGCCACATTCAGTCACACATGATTATCAATACACACATTGTAGGGTGTCGAACTGTTGTTACCTACCACGGCAGTGCCTGCGCATACCACAAACCTATCTTGAGCTACCCTGATATTGTTTGGTTGCCCAGCCATATAAGATTGTCTACCAACGGCTTGGTTTTGATGGCCGCGAGCGATACTTTCACGCTGGCCCTGTCTCTTCTCAAATCTAATATTTTCGTCCTTGTACTCCCGAACGTTGCTCGAGGTTTTTCGCGTCCATTTAGCTGGCTGGTCTTGATGAAGATGAGGCCTGCAACAGGTCGGGACCGAGTACACCCCAGAATCTTTCAGGTGGTTCTCTTCATGGGTAGTGCATAGTACGATTACGTGTTGTATCCATCGAAACTATTATACTGTACTTGTTCTTGATTTTGCGCAAAAACTATGTATCGTTCCACGTGGGACATTCTTCCTATATACGTCTTAGCGGAATAAAGTTCCAAGAAAAAGTTAACGGTTACCATGACGAGTGCCGTTTTGCTGGAAATGTCCATAGAGAGAATTCCAGCACACCCGATTGAACTACCGTTGCTGTGAGCAGCGTGGAAATACTACACCCCCACACATCAACATCCAGACTTGCGGTGAGTTTGTTACGCCAATATGAACAAATATAATGTCGAGTGCCTAATGCTGCAATTCCATACTCTACCAATTTCGCCATACCGGCACCTGTGGAAGTCCCCATCGATTATGCGTGAGAGGTTTAATGATGACTAAAAACGATACAATCACGTGTGTCCAGTAATGGTGTACGGTTGGTTCCTAAGTTTCATTTAATGAACTAAAAGTCGGACGTTTGTCCGTTGTGTCTTGAAAGGACTCCACTGCCTACGGCATTGGGGACCCGAAGCGTGACTGCGCTCGACATGTGAAGGTCAAGGTACGGATCCCGTCTTCTGAATGACTCCGTCGTGACCGGGAAGAATCCCGCCGACCCTTACAATCTGACCGGGTTCCGACATGGTCGCCTCCGGAGGATTCATTCGACGTTGAATTCGTTGGCGGCCTCCACACGCCAAATCAGCGTGCCGTCAAGGGCACAATATGTTATAAAACTGGTCTCATTACGAGGGACCATAGCAAATAGGACCAGCCGAACACACAAAAACCGAATAGTACACAATTTCTACGAGCAACATTTGGAAGTCTTTTCTACGGTTCCCCGTACTAGAGGGATACCTCAATAGCCTAGCTTTTCGTAGTACTGTAGCAAGCTGCCCTCCTAGCGTTCGAAAATGTCCCAACACCTATTCCTGTCACGAAGATGATGCGAGCAAAATGCCCCCCCCCCCCCCGGGCTGATAAAGAAGACCCTGGATACCGGGCCACGTTACCAACTTACTAGATCAATGCTACCCTTGGGAAACCCTTTTGCCTCTGATGTACGCATTATTACTGGCGTCTCCATACACGCCCCTTCTCACCGCAGGAGCTCTTGTCCGTTCTGTTATATTATCTGACGGAGGCGAGATCGGCCGCACGCCGCAGTGAAGCAACGCAGGACATATATACGGTCTAGAAAAATGCGGCGCTGCATCTGTACGTCATTGGTATGCTCTTATCCTGATATACAACTCGCAATATACGTACCTGTGTGTACGTATACTGCGATGAATACTATAGCCAGAACGTTCACTGTCTGTGCGCGTTTCGGGGCAACGGTTCAACAGCCGCAGCCGTCACATGGGGCAAATATGCGGATATTCTCGTGGAGCTTTCGTCGTGGTTTTAACAAAGAAAATGGCCTTTCCAATCAGGGGTTCTAAAACAGCAGATGAGGAGCATGCCGCAATGGGCGTTCAGCATGCAGCAGTGATATAAGATGGCCATTGCGGCCGTTGTTTGTTGATGTAGAGTCCGTACTGCTGCAACGTCATTTATGCGGATGCATAAAACCGTCGGATATTGGGCAAACCTGCGTACGATGTCAAACCAATACAGCCGTAGTCACTGCAATTGTCGTCGGGAAGTGTGTACACCAGTAACCTGAACCATCATACGGCTTCCGATCTAGGCTGGGTGTTATGCTACCCACGTCCAATGTTTTTAATACGTTGGGCATCACGCGAACAGGCGCCCGGCCACTCAGGCAGCTGGCGAGCCCCCTTGTACGCATTCTTCAAAAATAGGCGTTTCTCGGGGGTGGAGATTGAAAATTAAGGCCACTGTATCCCCGCTTCAAACTGAAGCGCGGGATGATACCCGAGCCATCTGTGTTACGAATAGAACAGCAAACACACGCTTCAGATGTGTGCCATCGAGGGTTGGGCAGTGTCTCTGTGGAATTCTTTCTATGATGATAGTTTTAAATTAGACTATTGAGGGACTGGACGTACGCAGCTTCAGACCGGTAGAGGAAGTCCCTTTAGAATAGCAGCAGCGTTGAGAAAGCGAGAATGATATTGACACGGTACCGAGGAAGGCAGGAGTTATACACATTCGAGTAGTGGGCGCCCATTCCCATAAGATACTTGATCCTAACCTTGTCTTTCTGCTATCTATTTTAGGTGATGAACTTTTTCAGGGATTTACAGTACACGGCTTTGGGGTGGATAGAACTTGCGACAGCAGCAGTGCCTTCACAAGAGCTGGGGAACGGCCACGAAAACCACGACGTTGAACGTTTGGTTCTAACCCTCTCGTGGGTGACATGCGTCCAAATACGCGCACCCGCCGCAGGCATGCCGGTGCATTTGTCCGTGGCGGGGGATCAGAGGTACTGTACTGTACGCTATTAGACCTCAAGTAAGTACAACAGCCACACGAATGACGCATCAACCCGACTGCAGCTGCAACATCAGCAGTTAACCCTTTTCGAAACCAAAATAAGAATGCCGCCGACTTTCTTTACGGCGAAAATGAAAAAAAAAAACAGGTTCAATAAGAAACATGATCAGAAAAATATACGAATATACTTTTGAAACCCAGGTTGAGCTCAGATCCCTGTTTCTTTTCAGGTGCCCTTTACTACTGTACACCAGGCGTATATGTGTGTGAATCTGCTACTGTCTGTGTATATGTGTGTCGATTCCTGGGGTGTTGCTGCTGCTACTTCCCGTCATTGCTATTTATAGTCAATATATTAACAAATAAAAACGAAGTTTTACAGTTGATTGAAGCAGAGGCAAGGACACCTATAATAAGAAACAAAATGTATTGAAAACCTAAGTTTACAGTTGAGATTTAAAAAAAGATAAGTCGGGAGCTGATACTACTGCATATTGAAGTTAGTGCAGAACGCACCCCCTCTGAATAAAATAGGAACCCCAGCCTGAGTGTTTCATACTACTGTACTACTATATAGATAGATAGGTGTCCTGTCCTGTACAACCCTTGGCAGTAAAAGTCGCTTTTGTACGCCGCTAGGCAGTGTCCTATTGCACCTTTGTTCGCCGTTACGAGCTTGCGCGAAGCCGCAGGTGGGCTTCCGCCCTCGGCGGCGAAGCCCCCGATTTTATTTTATTTTTTCAAGGACCATCATGGTGCCGCAGGCACCGTGTGGGACGGGACGGGAGTCCTTAGCCCGCCGCAGGCGGAAACAAAATGGGCTCCCGTTGTCCACGGGACGGGATCCCATCGTCAGTTTCTCTGCTCCCGTTGTGAAGGGATGGGACGGGATAATTTTCGTCTAGACGGGACGGGAACGGGACGGGAAATGTCCACATGCTTTGTAGACGGGACGGGAACGGGACGGGAAGATGGGAGTTTTTTATTGATGGGGACGGGATGGGAATCCATTATGGCTCCGATCTTTCAGACGGGATGGGATGGGACTATTACGTTCTCGTATAGTGGGACGGGAAACAATGAGAAAATTTCTATTGTCGATGGGAAAGACAACGGGAAAGGCAATGGGAAAATTGCCAGTGTCGATGGGAAAGACAACGGGATGCCCACTGGGGATATGTGGGACGTTCTCAACGGGACATAGATGCTCAACGGGACGTACACCCCACCCCCCCCAAGCTTTCGTTTCACCATGCCCTTCACGTTCTTCTTGTCCGCAGCTGGCTCGAACTGCACGCAATACTTCCAAATCCCTGACGTCTGCTTGTTTCTCCCAACGCCTGCACCCATCTTATTCACGGGAGGGAGTACCACTGATCGCAAATGACCGACTTGGCTGTGCCGAAGGCTCAGCAGCCGAGCCACCACGGGCCGATTCCGCCATGAGGAACGTGTGTGTGGTGCGTGTGTGGTGCGTCTCTCTCCAAAAGTGAAAAAATAAAAAAATAAAAGGGGAGAGCTGACAGCGTACCACAACAATAAATAATTAAATGTGGAAGATTGAACGAAGGAAATCTGGAGTTTGTGGAGAGGTACTGAATCGTTGACGTGATTGATAGGGGATGGGGAATAGGGTCATCATGTTGGGAGGTTGCAGTGAGTGGGTGCACTGGAAGTGGAGAGGGGGCTGGGAAGGATTGAGATAGAAAGGAAGAGTACCAAATAGTACTGGGCTCTACTCGTGGGTGTGGGCAAGCAGGGGTCTGGCACTGGGTGGGAGTTCGGCGAGTTGAAACAAGAACATCTATAACGGTTGAGGAGTTCACAGATATGGAGAGACTGTTTTAAGGTGGGGTTAAAGTACGGTAGGGTTTACAGGAGAAAGTGGCAGTATATATCGGGTGTGTTTTATATGTGCTATAGATTACGTGTGGATATGATCCAGCACTTGTTAATAATAATTCCAGATTCATGAACAAAACAAACCAAGATTCACCTTGGATTCAAAATAAAAAAGGGCAGCGGCCAAAAACAGGTACACCTGGTCCGTTCGGGGCCAAAAACAGGTACATACTAAAATCACATTTATAACGCACCCCACGAACCTGCCGTTCCTTGCAACGCAAAGTAGAGTTTTTTCATGTTCTTCGTGCTCGCCCGGTGGCCACGTATACGAGTAGCCGCTATTAATAGTACGAGGGACAAACGCCTGCTGCTGTATTCTCCCTTCTCAGCTTGCGACACCCCTGTGGCATTCCAAGTCAACCACAATCCCGAAGGGGGGCCTTCTATCTCGTATTATTTCGGAGGATGTGTTCAGGCAGATATGTGTGTCGCTCGAGTGGCGTGTGGTGCGAGGTGGCGAGGTGCGAAGGGAGGAGGGGGTCTCCGCGTACGTCGGCATTTGTATAGGAGGCATAGGGTGGAACTATGAAGGGCCTCTGATTGGCTTAAAAAAGACAAAAAAAAAAGGGTGAAAGTCAAGCAGAGTAGACAAAATCAAGTATACCTAGGTTTTAAAAGGGAAAAAACAGGTACAACGAGTTTTGGACCAATGGCAGGGCACGTGGAGTGCGTTTTTTACTTGATTTTTAAGTATGTACCTGTTTTTGGCCGCAAACGGACCAGCTATACCTGTTTTTGGCCGCTGCCCAATAAAAAAATGAAGAATATATACAACTTCCACTGAAACTACTAAACTACACGTAAGGGCCCGTATTAACGAAAGAAAGTTGCAAATCGAATCGATTTCAAATCTTTTTTTTTTGTGAATCGACGCGGACTTTCATTTGATTGGTCAAAGCATGAATCACCGGGAAGACATTTGTTCTTTGGGGCATGAAAAAAACGATTCGATCGGATATCAAAAGAAGTCTCAAAATACTTTATTTTTTGCAAATAGAATCGAATCGAGAGGTGGACAAAGGGTGATAGTGGATCTTTAGAATGGGGGTTTTGTCTTGGTAGTAGTAGTGTGACCCTCAGATCGAACCCTAACCCTAACCCTAACCCGAACCCTATGCCAGTGGTCAGTGCTATGCCAGTGGTCAGTGCTTGCTTGGCCAATCAGAGCGCCTAATTAGCTACCTTAGGAAGATCCACTAACAGTGTTTGTCCACTACTGATCGAATCGATTCGAATCGATTCGAATCGATTGGAGTTCATCCAACATGCATATCCAACATGCATGGCATGTTCCCACTGGGTGAACGTCCCCGAGGCGATCCGTCGCTGTTTGGGCTGTTCTCGACAACCACCAACGAGGCGATAAATCGTTAACCCCAACGAGTGGCGACCGGAGCAATAGCCGCGCCCACGGCTACATACCATAGCACAACGTGGCCCGGCGGTGGCTCCTCAAAAAAAATCATGGCGGTCGCAAGCCCAATTTTTCCACCAGCTCCATCGGCCAAGCCT
This sequence comes from Saccharina japonica, assembly GCA_008828725.1. NCBI lineage: Eukaryota > Phaeophyceae > Laminariales > Laminariaceae > Saccharina > Saccharina japonica. The sequence continues at coordinate 1,344,542 of MEHQ01003648.1, forward strand.
GGCGAGAACCAAGCGATCGACCCAAAACACGGAGGAAAAACTCAAGACTTCGATAGCTGCATCGTTGTCGCTGTCCGGTACATGGCTTTTAAGGGCTTCCTCCGACCACCCACGCGAAGCCGAGAGTGACAGCTTCCTATCCTGGGCCTTACAAGAACGGTGGGAATGAGGAGCGTGACAGACGCCTTCAAGTGGTCAAACTCCTAACTGCATTAAGCTACTGCGTTGGCGGCTCTTCTCTTTTTGGTGTGTTCCTGCAATTAATTGTCATTGATGGGATCGTTTTTTATTCTAAGCGATTTGGGTCAGCACATAAACCTTTTTTTACTGACCGGCAGGTAATTGATGGGTGTGCGTGGTGGGTGAGAGATTTACTGGGTTGGTCGGTTGGTCCCTCGGCTGGTAGTCCCACAATCACCAACACCACCCACCAACATTTACTGTT
>MEHQ01003648.1:1347379-1369865 GCA_008828725.1 Saccharina japonica
TCATACCCGTACCCGGAACTTCTGTAAGTTATGTACGACATCTATACCCGTACCCGAAACTTCTGTATGTTCTGTACGCCCCGTGCCACAATACCCGGGGTAAGGGTACAACTATTTTCGACCCCCACGGAACTTCTGTGAGTTCTGTACGCCTGTGTCACAATACCCGGAACTTCTATGAGTTCTGTAACAATTTCATACCCGTACCCGGAACTTCTGTAAGTTCTGTAACACTTCCATACCCGTACCCTAAATCCACAAACCCTACAGAACCTGACCTTGGATTCTTTAAATAAAGGCACGCTGCGGCAGCTTTCAGAACTGTTTTTTGTCCGTTTGTGTCCGTTCGCGACCAGGGGGGTACACCCCCACGGGCACGTACCCAACCCATTAGGAAGAGCATCTATTGATGCTTCGAAGGGCTGCGCCCTTCTCAGCATCAATATCTCCTCATTAAAAATAAAATAGAGGCTGTAGCCGGCGTGCACGTGACGATGCACGCCGTCGCTCTCCGCTTCTCCCCTCGGTATTTGTCAGCCGGGTGTTCTGTGGGATGTCGCGTTATTCCGATCTCATTCACATTTCGAGAACATACGGAACATACACACGTGATTTCACCTGATAGGACGCAAAGCCGTATTTTCACTTCAAATCGGAAACAAATGATTCGATTCATAAAATAAAATCGATTTCAAATCGATTCGATTTGAAACTTGCCTTCGTTACGTAGTGGGGGCCCTATAAGTGTGAAGTGCAAATGGGAGATTTGGGAGGTTGAGTGGGAAGCGCAAATGGGAGCAAGATGGGAACTGACAATGGGAGCAGCATGTCCACAATGTTCATGGGAACGGGAGTACGTGCGGGGATAGTGGGACGGGAAGCAAGTGGGACGGGATAAAATATCCTGCCAACGGGATGGGAAGTGATGGGACGGGAGAAAGTATCCTGCCAACGGGATGGGAAGTGATGGGACGGGAGAAAGTATCCGAGGATGGGATGGGAAGCAAGGTGGGGACGGGAGGACGGGAGGATACTAATTCGGCCATATGGGACAGATCTGGGTAGGAAAAACACGATGGGATGGGACGGGAGGTCGTGGACGGGAGACATTTCACGATGGGACGGGGCGCGAATACCCGTCCCGTCCCGTTCTCTATGAGAATTCCCGTCCCGTTGACTCCCATGGTAGTCCTTGTATTTTTTCGCCTATCCGAAGCATATGGCTCGCGGCGAATGCCGCCACTCTTGCGGAGCCTCGTACTACAGTATACACGTGTACGTGTATTTACGTATTTACCAGCAGGTGGTGCAGCAGCAGCAGCAATAGCAACAGTTGTAGTGGCGGCGGCAACATACAAATATATCTTGAGTGCATGGCGGTTATCAAACAGCGCCGCCAGCAACATTGCAGGATATCCCGAGTGCACGCCGGTCATCAATGCTATTACAAGTCGTGACTAAGCGGTTCCCCGTAGACTCCATGGGGAAATAACAAAAGACTCCGTATCCGTTGGTACGTACGTACCACAGCCCTGCGGGTATTTCGAGCAGACCTAGAGCAGACTGCATTACAAATTAACCACCGTACAGCAACCGGCGAAAAAGCGCACCCGCCTCTTCTGTCTCCCGTTGAGGTAGAAAAACAGCAGTCCGTCGGTGTACCTACGATCTCAAGCTGGGAGCTGTGCGGATGCGACACTGCTGAACCTTGCAGAACATTTTTGTCGATTGCGTGTGAGTGGGTTTCCATACTATTCAGCGGCAGTCTCACAGTCGGGATCAGGGGACATATTATACTGCTGTTTTTTCGTATGCGTACGCGTACGCGTAAGGCAGCGCTGCTGCGGTACGAGAAGCGAAGGTATGAGACTGTGCATGCTGATGTAATGCCCACGCTGAGATATAGAGGTCATATAGGGCATGGTAAGGTGCATTAAAACAGAAGGTCAATAGTTGGGGCCGCAGTGCGCGGTAGGGATAAACGTACCACGTTATCGAAGTTCTGCGCAGTGTACCGTACTTGTACAGCAGCAGTAGTAGTTCGACTGGAGACCGCTCTCTCGGAGTACACGATGGTACGTGAGCGACACCCGGAACTAAACCTAGTACCAAATGGGGTAGCAAATGAGATAAGACACAGTCGATCACGCAATAGGAAACGGATGTCGTTTTCATCGATTGCAAAAGAGACAGGTAGGCGCGCTTTTCCGCGCTCTGTTTTTTTTTGCTATGTGTGGTCCGGCAATTCTTTACATCGGAGCAATCGGAGCAATTAATTTCCAAAAATTCCAGGGCATTTCTCGGGACGCGGTTGCAATGAATTTCCAAAATTTCCAGGGCATTCCTCGGGACGCGGTTTTGGCTCCAGGACTAAATTCAGGTACCACGGGATTTTACGAATTGTTTGTGCGGGATCCGGCCACCGCGGGACTCCACGGGACGGGATTAAGCCACCACGGGATTAAACGGGATTTTTTTAACGAGATCTAGCCACCACGGGATTTTACGTTTTTTTTGTGCGGGATCCGGCCACCGCGGGACTACCCCGGACGGGATTAAACGGCATTATTGTTTAATCGGGATCCTGCCACCGCGGGACTCCACGGGACGGGATTCAGCCACGACGGGATTAAACGGGATTTTTTTGTGAGGGATCCGGCTACCACGGTATTACGCGGGAATCGTGTGTACTGGACGCGGTTATTTCACGGCACTGCTGCTGTGTTCGGCGACCACGACGGTGGTATCACACATGTTGTTTTGGACGGGATCCGACCCCCAAGATTACTCCGCGATTGTTGTACGGAGCGCAAATACACAAATACACATCCAGCACCAAACACAAATTCAACTCTCTCACCAATATGTATTGATTATCAACATATTGGATAATCTATTGTGTACCAAGTTTATAGTACAAGCACATTTTTTGTTTCGCAAAAAATATCTTCGTATAGAAAAAAAAAGTAAAAAAAAGACAGAATCGAAGTCCGAACTTGACACTTGCACGTACCCTGGTCATTAACTATACTGGTCATAGTCCCTCCTTTTAACCCTTAAAGGAATGGAGTCCCGTTTTGGGGACAACTTACTTAGAATTAGTATGGATTGTCCCCAAAACGGGACTGCAGTTCTAAAAGGGGCGATTATCATTTATGTTTTTGTACGGGATTTCACATTTCTGTACTGACGGGATTCGGGATATCCGGAATCGTGCGGGACGTGTTTGTGCGGGAACGGGATTTTTTAATTCGCGCGGGACGCGTTTGTGCGGGAACGAAATTTACACTTTTCTGCGGGACCGGGAATGGGATTTAGGCATTTGCGCGGGGCGCGTTTGTGCGGGAACGGGATTTCACATTTACCGCGGGACCACGGGATAATCCCGAATCCCGCACAAAACCGCGGGATAAATCCCGCGGGAAAAATCTCGAGGAATGCCCTGAAAAATTCCAATATTTTCTTCGCGCAATTTTCTATACTTGCATTTTTTCTTTTTTCTCTTCCCGTTTTTTTTTCCCGATCCCATTTATATTCTTTGCCCTTCCTTTCTCTCTCCTTCCTTGTCGCGCGCAACTCATATCTGGGGTCACAAACTAGGCTCCTCTCCCTCTTCCTCCACTATGGTTCGTATCTTTTGCATTTGTTTTGTGAGAAGACTTCAGCCATTTCTTCCGGCGTCGACTCTCATCAAATTGTGCCTACCCACGCTACTATGAATAGGCGCTCTCACTATTAACACTACTGTACACGTATTTTTTTTCCAAAAGTTCCAAATATTTTTTTCGCGCAATTTTCAGGATTTCCATATTTTCCAAAAAATATTGTCCAAATATTGGAATGTGAAGCCTTCCAAATATTTTGGCCTCTGTTCAAATGCCAAAATTTCCAAATAAATCCTGTTTTGCTTGCTTTTCCTGTTTTTTTCGGAGAAAAAATATGGAAATTCTGGAAAACGTTGCTCGATAAAAACGACCCTCAGCAGTTGATTCCGTTTTTCGTTCTTTTTTTTGAAAAAAACTTTAAAGTCCGACCCGCGTGGGTTTTGACTCCGTAAATCAACTTTTAGAAGCGTTCGAGGGTACCACTATTGATAGACCATCACGTCGATCGACTCATGTTTTCATTTTATTTTCCCATTTCTTGGAACGCGAAGCCTTTCAATAATTTTATCGTTTTACCCTCTGAAGAATTTCCAAACTTTGAAAGTGTTTCCTCTTTTTCCTATTCCCCCCCCCCCCGTTTTAATAAAGTTTTTTATTTTGGAAATTATGGGCAAAACAGTAGCCCGATAGTAATGGCGGCAAAGCTGTATGCCATCGTAGAAGACCCCAGGTGTTCAAGTTTTCCGGCTTCCATAGACACGCCGGTCTACTATGTACCATGCACGATCGGAGTAATACACCAAGCTTGCCAAGACGAGTTTGGATAAGACGAGATCTTCGACCGGTGTTTTTTATTTATGTGACAAAGAGGCTTCTTCGCGGCGGGCTGACGCCCGTCTGCGGCTTCGCGCATGCCCGTAATGGCGATACGGGGTATGATTAAAGGTAAGCCGAGGGAGCAACAAAACGTCTGTAGTTTGGGTACTTCAACATGAAAGTTTATTCGTTCAAAATAATGTTGGCGGTAAGCTCTTATTTTCCGGAGTATAAAAGAAAGCCGGATTGAAACTCGACTCTGAAACAGTTTTTTTCGATCTACTTATGTGTTAAAAATACGCTTTGCCTAGCGGGATGTTCCGCTCGCTACGCACGCTCATCAAGGATACAACCTGACGTGAAATAAAACCACAGATGCCACAGAAAATAAGAAGAAGCAGGCAACTTGCAAATGCCCAAGAGTTACATGCTCCAGGACAACAATGCTATTATATATGTTCGAAAGGGGAAGCACGGTACAGAGCAAGGCGCTGCGCTGCCTGCCTGCTGGGTATTATTTGTCCCTTTAAAGCGATTATATGTGTGACACTTCGTATTTTGTATATCGCAAGGCAATATGTACACGGCAAACGGGACAACAAAAACTAAAAAGTTCGAAACACAATCAAATTGTTGAGGCTGCCCCATTTCTGTCGGGAGATCCAAACACAGTTCATCAACGCCCCTCATCCTTCACAACCACCAGACGCGTGCTACGGTAGAGGTAGCACTTTTTTGGCTGAATCGTTTTCTGAACGATCGGGCTCCTTAACCCAAATTCGTCGGGATTTCGTTTTTGTGACGAATAATGTTTCACATTATACTTCGTTCATGAGATTTCTCATCTGTCAGCGCTTTTATTTTCCTCCAAAATCAGTTTTTTCGGTGAGGTAGGACGCTCCTTAATTGAGGAGCTCAGAAAAACACATGGTGCACCTCTATCGTAGCATGCGTCGTCCCTCGTCCTTCAAAACCACCCCCCTCGGAGTAATGACGCATACAGCCTCGAAGATTTGGTGCTATCTCGTTCGGGTGTATAATACGTACGTTTACCAACAGTGAGCAGTTTACAAAACTCCGGGTTCGTCGTCGAAATAAAAAAACGTAATCTTAGACGATGCGTGCTGCGTGTGAAAACTGAAATAGCGTGTGCTCTCCATCACATATGTTTCGGGTTCTTGAGGATAAAATCCACTGGTTTGAAAAGGCCGCTGATCAAGAGCATTTTTACGGGCTAGGGTAAAAATGGCGGTAGATATGACGAACCCCGCGTCGGATATTTGGAGTTCATGATGTTCTGGATATAAATTGGCACAACAACGTCAGAAAGCGCGGATGACAGGGTAGTTCTTCCTCTCTTAGTACACTTCCCGAGTCCCTCTAAGGTGACAAACGGTTCGGGGAGGGGTAACGTTGGGGTGGGGATCATTAATCCACCGTCAGAATGCTACATTTTCGCTTCACGAGATGGAGTCACAGCTGCAAGGTGAATACGTTTCGTTTAGGATTTCCAAAGTTCTTTCGATTATATTCGACTTATTTACCTCCGTGAATTCTGCTCTGATCGAAGTTTTGAGTGCGTCTACCCCCTCTGAACCGGACAAACGGAATCAATAGGCATGGAGCTCATTAGAAAAAAACATTCAGATATGCAATTTTTAATCACAAAATGGATGAAGCGTTTTCATTTTTGAGATATTTTTTCAAACCTTGTTTTTGAGCTTTTCAGGTCGATTAAAAATGAATATATACATATACTTTTCAGCAAACTTCACGACGGCAGGAGCACGGCTGCAGCGGAACCCGCTATTCGACACGATGCGCTTAATCATGACACCAAAAGCTAGGCGCGGGTCCCCTTATATGGTGCTGGTGCTAGCACAGTTATTCAGCTTTGTGCTGGAAGTACCCTGTAGGGCCGAACATCAACACGGATTTTACACGTACAGAGTGCCCCTGACTGAGACTGATTGGTGGTGGCTGCTGTCACTGCTGCACTCGTGTGCATTTATGCCATGCATCTTGCTCCTGTACTTTAGTTACGGATACATATACTATGCACGTGTCGTGTAGAGGTGTTGACCGCCCACCGTCTACTCCCCGGACATGGCGGGCGGGGGTCTGGGCGGATATAACCGGTGAGTAGTGTTAACCGACCATCCACTTGTCTCGGCATTTACCCTGGTATTGTCACGCTATACGCATGAGGGGTGCCCATCTAAAATGCACTGCTTCTGCTGCGAGTTGTGTCCACCGGTATAACGTTTTAATATTTTGCTCAAAGTCCATAACATCACACAAGACTGGGAAGCAGTGTTGTGCTGGGTTTCTTCTCTGTCAGTTGTTGCGTACTCCTGCAACTTCTACTTTTGCACTCCCGGATTTCCTATTACGGTGTAATTGCCATGCTGGCCTTCTGAACAGCGCTGGTCCTGCCAAGAGGTGTCTTCACTGTTTCAGCTGTGCCCTCCGATACTCGGCTACAAACTTCATGCCAGTACAAAACGGAATCATTCCCCAATCTTCAATGGCGCACACAAGCCAGTGTGTTAATGCTATTCATCTACAAAAAACAACGTTGTTGATGTTCATTGGAATTCGCCATGCTGCATTGATTCCCATGCCACCGGTATCGTCACTGGCGAGTTATAGGTGAACACTATCACAATACTCCAACCTCGGCGTTACATTTAATATGTTTGACGTCGAGAGAGGTTGCAATGCTCACAGTCATTTGAGGGCGGTGCCGCGAAAGTGGGAAGCGTCTGAAGCTTCCCTGAGTAAAGCCTAAACCTGTGCGGTATGCCTTTATTGCTCTTGCTCCTTGTGGCTGTCCGTGGGACATCCCGTGCAAGCATACAATCATACGACCCTTCAGCACCAACCGCTCTACGGACAAGCACCTCATTCCTATTTTGAAATTTCCATACATGGATGTAAAATGGCGTGTCCAACACGGGTGTCGCCTATACGACGGTTGCCTTCGCCTCGTATCCAACGCCTCTTGTCTAATGGTTCAAATTCGGTTACTGCCGGGTAAAAGACGGCTGAGCTTGGTGCTTGAATGGCCCTATAGCGACAGGAATGCAGAGTACCAGTATCTGAACCGATGTGGCATGTACTATTATCTCTTGTCCCTCCCTTGTTGGTCTTGCAATTCTCTCTCTGGAACGAATCGGGTTGGAACTGTATTCCTTTCTCGGCCTGTTTGTTCAAATTTCCGAGAAGCTCCGTCACTCTAAATTGACTCCCCACATATCTAATCCCGTACCACGACTTCTTCATCGACAACATTTCGCATAGCCGTTATGACACGTGGTAAGGTAGATGTGCACACAGTGTGTTTCGGAAGCTCCTCGCCTGGGAGACTTACACGTCACCGAAACCGTACTGTAGAGAACCATGAAATCTCGTCGATATGAACAATCCAAAGGCCATCGTAAACAAAAAATCATCGTGCAAAATAATATGTCAATCCGACGAATTTGGGTGAAGTAGCCCCCGCCAATCAGAATACGCTGTCGGCAAAACGTGCTACCTCTACTGCAGCACGCATCCCGCCTGAACACTGGGTGCTGTCCTTGCCAGACTCTTCCTTGCCTCAGCTTCTTCTTGTTTGCCTCGGGACTTTCGAGGTTTGCAAGCATGGTCCTGGAGGCCGGAACGGGCAACGCACTGTAGTAGAATACGACCAAGTACACATCGTGAGGGCGAACAGCGTAGCTGTTGTAACAAACAAGACAACGACCATGCAACACGAAGAAAGGAAATAGGGAGCGAACGATGGGCAGAGAGGGAAAACCAAACAATTTGAGAAGTATGGGCGTGGTGAAATCATAATCAGGAAGAAGGCAGGGCTGGTTGTTTCGGTCGAGCCGGGAGCATTTGACACTCGAGCTTCATCATGTTTCTACATTTTCGAACAATTTTCCAGGTGTCAGTGCTTCTGCTTCCGCGCCCCTTCCCACTCGAAGAATAAAGTCTTGATTGTGTTTCGGGTATTGTTCTGGAGGCCTCTATACTCCATCGATGGATTGACCACACTCCTTACTTCTCTGCCGTCTTTTTCCAACGTGAATACTTCGCAAGGTGAAAAAGAGAATTTGCACCAGAACTGCTTGTAGACGGCTTCTTCGGTGTATAGAATAGACGGCATTCATCGGGGCTATTCCACAACGTTAAGACCGTGGGAACAGCGGATCGGAGGTCGCAGGAACGGAAGCGAGGTGTAGGCGGAAGATAGGCGCTGCTCTTTGGCGAGTGTTGGGTCTGGTCATGACCGGTCTTTCGAAGAGTTCAAGACAAAGTGAGTGCAACCGAGACTGCAAGCACAGCATCGATGTTAGAAACGTTTGGTTGCTCCCCTTGTATTTTTTAGTTTTTTGGACGATATGCCACGCTGTTGTGACCATTGTTTTGTCGCCGCGAATCATGTGAATGATTAAATTGTGTGAACGGTCCTGTGGGTGTATTTTTGTAACCGTTTGTGTCATGTTATATTTGCCGCACGCCCGAGTTCTGTCGCCTGTATACAATCGTCTAGCTTCCATGTAACGGCGTAGAGTGTTCGCCGACATGTTGAGGCGCACACTGCGGTAAAGGTGTCACTGTTTTGGTCACAATATTTATGATAGACGGTGCAGCCTACCCCAACTTCGTCGGGATATTGTCAGTTTTTATTTTCGGTATTATTCCCACGAGCACCCCAAGCTTCGGGACCGCTCATGGCATTTTACACAATGTTTTGCTTTTCTCGGAACGTGGTCAGGCGTTGAGGTATATAACTAATATACTATAATCATGTGAGCCGCCTCAGAAAGTGTAGGTGCTACGTACCCATACCGCAGGACCGGACGAATGCTACGGCAGGGGTGCACTATTTACTTTGTGAGGGTGGTCACTCGAGGAGCTGTGTATACCTTACCGACAATAGACCTTTGGAGGAGCCAAAAGTGCTTCCCGATGGACAATGCCATATACTAAGGGCCCGTTTTAACGAAGAAAAAAACAAAAAAATCAATTTGGACAAAAAAAAAAAAAAAACTACTTTTCACTGGTCAGAACCCGCACCACCACCCAAGATTAGACCCCAAGATCCTAATATTCGGTGCTGGTGCGTGTGTTGACCAATGAAAAGCGAATTTGAATTTTATTTTTTTTCCAAATTGGATTTTATTTTTTTTCCAAATTGGATTTTATTTTTCTTCGTTACAACGGGCCCTAACCATACAACAACATTTACTTGCACCACAGTATTGAACTTCCGAAGACTTTATGTTAAGGAGTCCCGTCATTCCGAATATGTTTCAGTCAAATTTTGTTATATGGTGCAAATAACCGGCGCGTGCTACTACAGTTTTTATGTTATAATAACGTCAGCCGCCTCAACAAAGTTTAGGTACTACTCATAACGTAGGATCGGACGAATGCTAACGATAGAAGTACACTCTTTAGTTTGTGAGGGTGGTAGGGTCACTCGACGAGTTCTATACCTTACCGAAAATAGCCCTTTGGAGGAGCCAAACGTGCTTCCCGATGGACCATCCTATGGCCTAACCATACAACAAATGTAACTGCAACACAATATTGAACTTCCGACGATTTTGTATTAAGGAGCGCCGTCATTCCGAGAATGTTTTAGTCAAAACATGCCGTGTCTGTCGTAGCACGCGCCGGTTTCTCACATGAGTCGCTCCATGCTAAGAGCACGTCGAAACCTGCTTTATTTTAAGAGAAAATGAAAATGCAAACCGATTAACAAGCGCCTGATCTACTGCAAGGTGTGCGCAGCAACATATGTGCCAAACAAAAGAGAGATACGATTCCGACCATTTTGGGGTTTCAGCAGCACGATCATTCAGACAATCTTTGAGCCTTTGAAGTTCTACCTTGGTTGTCGTGTCCCACGCGTCTGTAATGCTTGCGTTGGGCATGTACCATTGTTGGTTGTGCAGCTATTGTTCGCGCGCATAACCCTATTGTAGGTGTTGGAGCTTTCCCTCGCAAAACGGTGGTTGCCATGAGGAATTGATGCGGGACTAGCTGTATAGCGGCAACGCGCATGTGAAGTTCGTGCCATGGTAGTTATTATCTACAGAGTCTGATGTCGACACGCGATGCGTCACAGTTTGGTTTCTGCCATACGCCGCAGATCTCCAGCAACTAGTCGTGTGCCGCAATATCGTGTTGGTTGGTTACATTGAACTTTAACCTAATACTGTATTTGTGGGTTTCGGTTAGTGTTGCTAACCCTCTCAACTAAATAGTACGCGATCCTTCGCTGTAAGCAGTTCCAGCAACACCTGTACTCCTATTCTAATGTGTCCGTTCTACTGCCGGTGAAACACCAACTTTTTAATGGTATTTTGCTCCGTATCGACGTCGTGTGTTTACGTCGTTTTTCTTCGTATGTTCGTTCCGTAACAGACTTCAGTTTGGATGCCTTCGCCATAGCGCTCAACCACGGATACGACGGAGAAGAATGGTACGTGTCACCCAGAAACCTTGAAATGGTGTGTGTGGGCATGTGCGTTGCCTGCCGGACGTACCCGGTGTCGAACGTTTTAGTCGTGTGCGATACGCCTAACCGATTATGGCTGCGTCACAAGCAAAAAACCTTCCAGGAGAGATGGCCTGATTCACGCATTCCGGCGCTGAGAGCGCGCTCGATAATATGGACGCTATACCCAAGATCCTTACCAGCGGAAAGCAATGTGTTCCACGAACAACAAGGTTTCTTGGCTTCGAGATTGAAGCGACTGTTACGTTCCCGAGACTGCAAGGGTTTCGACACAAACTGGTGGCCGGAGTCTCTGCGGGAGATGAGGTTCGGGCCAGAATTCGATTATCCAGTCGAGGGCTTCGTCTGGCCTGACTCCCTCGTGCGGTTGACGTTCGGTCGTAGGTTTAACAAAACAATCGAGGGGGTCGCTTGGCCGGCATCTCTGGAGCATTTGACGTTTGGGACGTTTTTCAATCAAGATTTCCAGGGGGGCGTGTTGCCGGCTGCGCTGACGCATTTGACGTTTGGGATATGTTTCAACAGACCTATTGACCGTGTGATGTGGCCAGCTTCTCTGCGATGTCTCAAGTTTGACACCTGCTTCAACCAGCCAGTTGCTGGGGTGGTGTGGCCCGTCTCGCTGCGGCGTTTGACGTTTGGCAAATACTTCGACCAGCCAGTCGACGAGGTCAAGTGGCCAGCTGCGCTTGAGCAACTGGAGTTTGGCGAGCACTTCAACCAACCGATCGAACGCGTCGTATGGCCGGCCTCGGTCACGCACTTGGCGTTCGGCCTCTCTTTCAACGGGCCTGTGAACGGAGTTGTTTGGCCAACGTCGCTGCAATGCATATCGTTTGGCACGTGTTTTAACCAACCAATCGAAAGCGTCCTCTGGCCTGCCTCGCTGCGACGTATGGCGTTTGGAAGCGACTTCAACCAGCCAATACAAGGAGTCCGCTGGCCAGATTCTCTTGAGGAACTGGTGGTCGGAGCTCGCTTCAAACACAAGATCAGTGACGTCGTGTTGCCGGCTTAACTGAAGGCTATGACGTTTGGGGGTCACTCTAAACTCTCATGGAGTGGCAGACCTCGGTAGTATTAGAAGCATATAATTAGATTCAACAAGGTGTTAACGAAGGAGCCGTATGGTCGGCTTAAGTGTGTTAAGTGTAATGTTTTGTGTGACTTTGTATCCTTATCGAACTGGTACAATGTGGGAGGGGCTGTATCGGTGCGACTGTTTACGCCCGAGACAGAAATCGACATACACTCGCCAGGATTATATGGCGAGCATTGCTGATTTACTCCCCATATGGAAATAGCTCACGTGTGCATGTCAAAACCGGTCTACGGCCGGTATCGATGTCAGGTTTCGTTGTTTAGGAGGTAATCGGTAATAGGATCGATCACTTCTTCTGTAGTCTGCCTTCTCGAGCGGGGGGCGTCGGGTGTTGGCTTCAACCACACAGACGTAAGCTAATACAGGCGATGAGGTGCGGACTGCAGGTTGCGGTGCCCCTCTACCGTCGATAAATGCGCCAGCCACCTTAGTATACTGCTAGTTGGTTTCAGGGGAACTTGTGTCTCAACGGGGTTGCGCGGTGAGATTACACCGCTGCAATGCAACGCTTAGCGTCTTAAGCTATATTGATCAGACAGGCAGATCAGGCATGATGCTACCATCTCCGCCTAACTTCGCGATGGTTTTAAGAGGAGTCGGCACCTGACGAGCGTGGTGAGCGTGAGTGCAAAGGCACGGTAGCATGCACGTAAGGGGATGATGAAGGGACTAAGAAAGAATCAGCGCCCGATTCCCACGCCGTCCCAACATCCAGCTAGGGATCGGGGCCATTCGTGGGCATTTTACATTATTCGGACACATTGCATTCCTATATATTCGATTTGGGGAGGCCTGCAGATTCGTTGGTTGTTCGGTGGTCGCTTAGACCAACCATTCCGTCATCTCGGGGTTTCCGCCGTTCCTGAAATGATCGGCTCTTGCATTGTATCACGAACCGAAAGTTGGAATACGCCGGCTGCAGGCTGGACGCGTCCAACGTTAGAGGTATGGCAGCATCCATTTGCCTCGGAGCCTGCTCACATAACGCGCTCAATACCCGCCCGTAACTTTCTACGGATATAACTGGTATCCCCCTGAGGAACAATGCCATGGGCTGGTGCTACGATAGGGGGGGGTACCCACATTTTCACTCACAGGTTTTGGCCACTGGAACAAACGAGTGGCTCCGAATCTAACTGAAAATTGGACCTAAATATAGTTTGCCGGCGTTGTGTAACAAAACCTCCAGTGGCAGTGCATATAGAACAACGGCAAAAACAAAACAAAAATGACTACAACGCAGTGAAGCAGTCACTCGGCCGAGTGGCTCTGTGCGGTGAAAAACAAGCACCTATACATGACCCCCCTACCGTAGCACCAGTCCATGGCGACGCACGCTACGGCAGGGGTGCGCCGTATGTTTTCTGGAGGTGGTCACCTGAGGAGCCCTATACCTGACTCGAAAATTGGTTTTGGAGTGAAATAAAAGGGCTTTCCGATTACCAATTAGATGGCCGTGAAGTCTAAAACAACATATAGAGCAACACCTGAATGGAATTCCGACTCGCCTGGGATCAGTAGGTCATAGATCCCGGAACAAATCCAGCCGGAAAGTGCTACCGCTGCCGTAGTACGCGTCTAGCCCAGGGGTGAAGGGCGTTTTGCCCAGCCCGAATGACATGCCGCGCCATCAATGGCGGCTGAAAAGCCTTCGTCGGTCAACAATAATCCATTAAACAGATGCTGCCCTTGTCTTACAGTACGTGTCGCCGCGCTCGCCGGAGCAGGGAACGTGTAGGTAAATGTTTGACTAAAAATGTGAAGAAGCTGGTCATCGATCTGCCCTGCAGCATGTTGAGGTTATGGTTACCTTTTTATTCCACGCATTGCGTCAAGTCGAACTACGACCGGCACCCCTTTTCTTGTGTTTGGCATTGGGCTTTCCATTGAAGCTGCATATACGCGTGTGTTGGTTTACAAATGTTCGCATATCTTTGTGCCGTTGAGATTTCGTCGAAGGGTCAGGCAGCATTGATGGTACGATCGAATACGTTTATGCCGCGAAGACCTATCGTGAGGCATGGACCGCAAACTCAGTTACCAGGTATTCGTGCTGCAAAACACAATTTGCACCGATCGACACCCCGCGAGGGCATTTGCTGATGACCACATCAGAGCACATGGCACACCACTTCAGGGAAATTGCCATGTCGACGCCCATATCAAACCCTGTATGAACAACAACAGTATCCCAGGTCACATGCATTATGTACCAAGTTACGTTATTCCGGGCTTCCATGCGCACCCTGGGCGGAATCATGGACGCACCGTGAGAGTAGTGTGCAGATACCGCACAGCTTGTTGAAGAGCTGTCCTGCTGTACGTGAACGTCCGATGGCCCTTCGCTTAAATTGTGCTATTTTCTGGCGGCCTAAGCATCGAAAGCACAGCTGTATTCCGTACACATTTCACGTTGTTCGTAGTGGCATGCAATCGGTTCAGGAAAAAAGGTAGGAGTAAACGACGTAAGGTCACAGTTAGTACTATGGAGCATAAGTAAACCTCCTTATTTCGGGTGAAGTACACACAATCCAGCGTCGGTCGACGGCCATACTGTCGCGGTTGGGTGTAAGTTGAACATAAAAAAAAACTGCAATTGTAATCTGAACACGATACCACAGGATCGAGTCATGGGCTTCCTCCTACTACCGTATTTGAGCTCCAACACTTTAGGTGCTCCCAGCGGCAGCCCGTCCCCTGAGGAACAATACCTACGGTATGAAATGCAACGATATGTATAGTGTGTTATACAGTGGCTGTACGTACAACAACATATCGTTGCCAAAAAACAAACGGGAACGTTCCACCGTGGGCGGCAGGGTAAAATAAAGATCGTTGCAAGCGGCATCGAGTTTACTTGGAATACGGTCAACCGCGCCACCAGGGTTATTCGTGTATGAGCCTGAAACCTAATGTGTCGACGGAAACCAGGATAACCTGGCAATGCGTCGTCCTTACATCGCCAGCTTCGTCGAAATACTACAGTGTCAGAGTGCACGATAGCAGGCGCGTACTCTACGCAGTTACACGCACGTATCACCAATCACCATCCAGCCCAGTGGCCTCGACGGCTACATATATTAATAGATTGGTCGGTCGATCGAGCATCTAAGTGAGCGACAATATTCTGTAATTACCCAAATGGCATGCTACAATAGAGGTAGCACGTTTTGGCTGAATCGTTTTCTGAACGATCGGGCTCCTTAACCCAAATTCGTCGGACTTTCATTTTTGTGACGAAATATGTTTCAGAGTATACTTCGGTCATGAGATTTATCACCCGGCAGCACTTTCATTTTCCTCCAAAATATTGTTTTCGGTGAGGTATGACGCTCCTTAAGTGAGAAGCTCAGAAACAACAGGGTGCACCTCTATCGTAGCATACCCCCAAAGGCGGCCGTGCTTCACTTTGACTGAAGCATTTGATGTGAATCGAAATTTCAAACGCCTTCTATCAGGTCAGCTCTCCCACGAGGTTTGACAGATTGGCTAAGGAAAAAACAAAAACACAATGCTTAAGCGCGCAGCCGGCTTACATTCGCTGATCATATGTTCTTCCTACTGTTGACGGGCATTCGCAACGCTCCTTCTGGTGCCGGATAACACGGGTTGCGTCTGGTCGAAAACAACCTGAAACGCAGAACACTCAATAGCGGCTGGCCTCCACTAAATCGTTAGCTTGAACTCACACTCAAACGTCGGCAGTTTCATCAAAGCCATCCACTCGACGGAGATACGACTTCGTTGAACAGACTTCGTTGTACAGACCTCGCACATTTAGCGGTGTTCAGGCGCAGGGCGTGTGGCCTCGTCGGCACAGGCCTGTTAACTCTGGCCGCAAACGATATTTAGAGAAGGCTAACCGTCCACCCACAGTTTCTCTTTTTGTCTGTTGGAAGAGGGCGAAAGCATCCACGTCATTATTCAGACTACCTAGCAGGAATGAGATTGACGCCCCCACAGCTCCAGCGATAACACAACGCTTAGCCTGCAGGGCAGGTCATTTTATACCCGCAGGGTCAATAAGGTGAAGCGAGGGTGGCCATTTTACCATGTCGATAGTCTGGTCAAAGCCCAGCCCAAGCCCTAAACACCTGAGAGAGCTCGGCCACACTACCCCATCGAAAGGCATGTTAATGTATTTCCGAAACGCCAAACGATGCAGCGCTGACGGCCACACCACTCTCTGGGTTGGATGATTGAAGCAACAGTTACATTACAAATGCCGGAGAGCAGAAGACCACCTCACCTGGTCGATAAGTCGATCGAACCTAGATCCAAACGCTAAACGCTGTAGCGAACCAGGCAAGCTAATATCGTCAATGGACACACAAAAGCTAGCTCCGAGCCTTAGGTCTATCAGTGAGACCGGCCAAACAACATTTTCGATTGGCACGTTAGAGCAATTCCCGAACGTCAAATACTGCAGCGCTGCCGGCCACTGAACGTCGTGGATAGGTTGGTTAAAGCAGCCACCGAATATGAATTCCTCCACGGGACAGGCGGCATCAATCGGTGGGATGCCTGGCCGATGGTACATATAAAGGAAACAAACTGCATCACCGCATCGTCGTCGATCGGTTAGTTAAAACTCGACCGAAACGTCAAACGCTAGAGCGAGACAGGCCAAATGACCTTATCGATGGGATGGTTGAAATTAAACCAGAACCTTAAGCGCTGCAGGGAGGCGGGCCACACTACTTTTTCAATGGGTCTGTTTAACTCCGACCCGAACTTCAAGTAGAGCAGCGACTCCGGCCACGACACAGACTCGACGGGCCGGCTGAAGAACTTGCCAAACTCCAACTGCTCAAAAGAGGCTAGCCACTTTACGTGGTTTATCGGCTGGTCAAACAACCATCCAAACATCAAAGACTTCAGGGAGGCCGGCAGCACGGCCCGTTCGACAGCTTGGTTGAAACTGTAACCGAATCGCAAACGATGCCGCGTGGCCGGCCAGACCACCGCTTCGATCCGCCGGCTAGTGCTATCTCCAAACAACACGTTTTTAATAAACATCGGCCACACCACTCCCTTGACAGGTACACTTACGCTACTGCCCCCGACGGTCAACTCTGAAAGACGAGCGGGGCACGCAATTCCTTCGAGTAGCTGATTGAATCGGTCTCCGAACGTCAAACGTTCAAGCAAGGCAGGCCCTTATCCAACGTGAACATGTTTATCGAAATCCTGACCAAACACCAAATCTTCAAAGGAGGTCGGCCAGACCACCTTGTCCACGGGATAGTTTGAACGATGGCCCGAACGTCATCTTATACAGTGATTCCGCCCACCAGGCTTTATATATGCAGCTGCCGCACTTCCGCAAACGTAGTAGCCGCATCAGCGCCGTAGACAGTACCCAGCGTCGTTGATGGGGCAACTCATTCTCGGCAAATATGCGGTCCGGAACTAACTCCCATACTAGTGAGTGTGCGCGCAATGCCGGAACTCGTGACGCAATACCATTGTTTCTGGATTTTATTTTATGGTTGCTGAGCCATAAGTGGCGGGGGGGGTATGTTTGGTGACCACGACTTGCAAAATGTCGCATCTGCGGCAGATGGCGCACAGGTTCAGAAAAACGATCTGAACATTTCTTGGTGACGCGTACCACTGGGTTTCTTCGATTCCGTGCTTGAGCACTATGGCGAATAAGTCCTGCATCAAGGCGCCTTGACCTGTTTGAAGCAGTGGTGGTCACGCAGATAATGTTCGTCAGAACATCACAGAACACAAAACCAAGTCAGGAGTGGGTGAATGCGCGTAGCATGTCTTTCCCCCTTTAGTAAACGCCGCTCAAGGTGGGACACGTGAGACTACGATCGTGATTTCGGCTGAAGACGGATTGCCCAACAAGATACATGTCTGTTCTGAAGATAATCAGCAAATGTCACTAAACCTAGTTGTGGTGGCAACATAATGACTTGTAGCACCTGCGACCCACCCGTGGAACGAGAGAGGTGGAACCTTCATGTAAGAAACACGTATCACCGACGCGGCTCCTTGGTGCAGGAGCAACCCTAAACGGATGTGCAACCTAACGTTAGTTTTTGTACT
This sequence comes from Saccharina japonica, assembly GCA_008828725.1. Taxonomy (NCBI): domain Eukaryota; class Phaeophyceae; order Laminariales; family Laminariaceae; genus Saccharina; species Saccharina japonica. Next base: position 1,365,483 of record MEHQ01003648.1, read on the forward strand.
TTGTATACTAGTACTTCCGATACACGAGGTCATGGGATTACGGTTCGTGTTTATCCGTCAAAATATATAGTCACGCCAAACTCCAAGCAGGCAACCGGGGGCAGGCTTTTACAGCAATTCGAATTTTCCCTTCCTAAAACGTTCGCCGCTATATCGCCTAACCGCTCCGGCCCCGTTGCGTCCAAAAAGCAACCGCCTCCGTGATGGTTGATTAGGGCATGTTTAATGTCCTGGGCAACAAACCTACTATATCGTCTCAAACATCTGTTAATAGTGGCGCCCTCAGAAGCTCATTGTAAACAGGCCCTGTGTCGCATTATTAGCAACGGAGTGTACTAACCCTCGCCGACCGACGTTCTGAAGAAGTTAATAGTTGAATCACAGGTTGTTGGTGGATACGCAGTTCTGAATGAGAAAACGCATTTCGTCTTTCGGGGGCCAAACAACGGTGCACCCGATGGGAACAATTTCAAACGCCATAAACAATATCTGTAAAAACATTCCAAGTTTATATTCAACGCTCTGGAAGTATTGGGCCAGATGTATACCTACACTTTAAAGTACAAGCGTTCGGCTCTCCAGGGCGTGAGTTGAGTTCGGGTTGGAGTCAGGTGGGTTCGGGTCCGAATCTAGGCTATCAACCCCAGCTCGCACGACGTCTCTGCCATAAAACTACATGCCTCGAAAGGGGTTTGACACAGAGGGTGTTCCAACATACGTTGCGCAGCGACTGCACCGAAACTAAGAACCTGTGTGATACATTCCGACTGCTTATTTTCCCTGCTAATGCCATGAACCTTGTTGCTTAGACGTTTGATTTCTGATATCGGGGACAACGAAAGTTGCACGATCTGCGCTAAGTCACTGGAATAACCTACAACCGTGCACACGAAGTTTATATTAACCTAGCATGTCTGAAATGGACCTAAGGCTCAAGCAAAGGCCAACAACGGCTGCCCGTGCGCAACAATGGCGACCGAAGATCCCGAAATCAAACGCCACTGCCGGTGTGATGTGCGATATATTGGTAGTGCTGAGCTAGGTGCTCGCCCGCTGCAGGATGTTCCCGACCTTCTCTTTCGACGGTGGTAAGCAGACGGAAATCGCGGCCTTGTCCCTGCTATTATAATAGGTCGCTGAAAAGTCGATCGGATCGTAATCTAAAGCTCAAACATCGAACCGCATAGGAAACGGCCTTAGCCATTGCAACGGCAAGCATCGATCTGCGCGTTGAAGACATATTACCAGTATGGACGGCTTTGGAACCGAACCAAGCAATTCACAAATGACATAATGAGAGCTTAAGAACGTTCCCCAGTTGCACAGCGTTGTCTGGCATAGCCATACATGGCAGTGCGCATTGCCGCAAGTGTTCACAGACTCGGGGACACGACGTGGCTTCCCAAGATGACCTCCGTCACCCCAGTACACCGGCAGTGCCTCCCAGTTTCGTAGGATTCGAAATTGATATTCTAGTGCTTGTGCCTGCAACGGCGAGATGAAGGAAGTTTCTCCAGCAAAACAATATCGCTCATCACAGGCTTTATTTTTAGGCTGCGATTACCACCACCATGCCGACTCGGTTATCGCGGCTGGAGAATGGAAGATCTGTGGCGAATTCAAACGGATAATGCCAAGAGAGCTAGGGCGAGGATGATGCAGACCATCCATGCATTGGCTACCCCTTCAAGTACATGCTGGAACTCGGTTTACAGCGCGCATCTGAAAGAAGAGGACCAGACCATACCTACAGCAGTGCGATATGCATTGGACAGATAGTCACCACACCAACTTCGAGCCAGGCGATGCTTAGATCCAGTCGATGAGGTGCGTGAAAGAATGACGCGCGTGTGGAGGCTCTGTCTCTGTGAAGAGAGATGGCAGAGGTGGCACCGAAGTGTCCGTGAAGATCACTTCATATGTGGTACATCACAGGCTGCAGCAACAGCCCCATTCAGTATAATATGAAAAATTATTTTATCTCGAATACAAATAGTGTGGTTCTACAGATGGTGTTGGCTTGATTGAGCCTGTTGATTATCGCGATACCTCTCGCAGCTAAAATCTAAAAAACACAATTTCGTACCTCTATTGCTGCAGCTCCTAGTATTACTGCTGTTGTTGATTCATGATCATGGGGCAGATGGTCCGTTTCGTTTATGTTGTGTACACCAACAGCAGTTGTTAGACAAACCATCAACATCCCATCTCATCCCATCAGACAGCATCAGACGACCCCGCACATCAACAACCAAACAATGGCAACAAGGTTTGACCCGAGGCAGGGAAGACATAATTGATGTATCGTGTCTGCCAGAAATGAAACACGGGGCTCTATTGAAATCAAGACATTTTAGAATATGAAGATCTATTTTATGCCCTCTCTTCGTGTCCATCTATGCCCACTGCCCTCCAATCAGATCGCTTTGTGTTTTCGCGGGCGTGTGCCCAGCAGCATTGGAGCAGACCGCCTTTGCATTCAGAGCAGAAGGGCACCATCAACCAGCAACGGCCTTGCTACAGCCGTCACGATGAGGGCTTGTTTCACCTTGGCTTCTGTCGCCACGGCGGCTATTCTCAACACCGCCTTCAACGTAAACATGGCTTTTGCTTCCGAGCCCACCGCGAGCGTTTGGTCCTGCGATGAATTTCCCGCTACGACGCTGGACATTCTTGGAACGGTGACGTTCTTGAGGGACATCGAGTGCAAGGAGCAGACGGTGAGCGGCGGTTTGGACCGACACCATCACCAAGAGTAGCAGCAGCAGCAGCAGCAGTTATAGAAGATGTTCCAGACACTTTGTGCTGACTTACAAACTCATGCCCCCAAACAACGCCGTGAAGCCGCCATGGCCATCCGTGCTGTTTTTTTAGGGTACTTTTCGTACTGTACCTTTTTCCCATCCTGATAGTTTTTCCCGCCCATTTGTGCACCTGGCGGCATGACCGCCACCTCGCGTCGTGCCCCGCGTATTCATCGAATTTGTAGGTCATGCACGTGGTCGAGGACCTGCTTCTGCGCTCTGATGCGGTTCTGCAGACGGAGAACATCCACTTTGTCGTACACGAGGGGGTGACCATGACACTTCAAGCGCCTGCCATAATGATCGCGCGTCATGAGGTACGTACCGACTATGCCACCAGTTAGTACGAACGGTGCAGTTATACTCAGTTATTTGCAGTGTGGGTTTGGCATGATGAGTTGAAAAAACACTGGCTGCACCAGTATAACTGGCTGCACCAGTATACTTCAGACGGTTTGTTTTGTTTACAGGTGTACCATAGGCAGTACCTGGCACATACTGGTACCGTTTGGCGTGGCCAGCGGAGTACGAGAGAGGATACGGGTCAGCTCAACGACGGCAAAACTATGCATTCGCAGGCTGATGACTCGTCTCAGTACAGAACGAGTATTGTATATACGTCCAACCAATGCCGAGTGTCGTGTGTACAGCAGAGTCTAAGTATACCGTGGTACAGTAGTCTACACGAGCAGCATCGGACAGTGTGTTATGATGAAAGTTCTGTGCATTTTCTACGAGTTGAGGTACTGTAATGTTTTTCCGGGGTGTTGCTGGTGTTGAACAATAATTTTCTTTTATAGGGGAAAATATGAAAATATCAACCATTCTGCGACGAGATCTTGAACGTTTATGCCACTGATGCTGTAATACCAAGTTCGATACAGTACGTGGGGTGTATATAAATGCGCCCGCAATTTTAGCAACATCGCCGACTTGGTGAGTCCGGTTTGGGTTACAATTAGGGTTAGAGTTGGGGGTTGGGTTGGGTCTACGCCCGTACCTTGATCCCACCAGGAAGTGCTTCCTAGCTCGCGAGAAGTGAACAGCCCGCCCCTATCAAGATCCTAGCTAGCTAATTGTATACGTGGGCTCGACTTGGTGGTGTAGAGGGCCAATTGCATATCAAGGATTTTTGTGCCTCTGCTGTAGTGTACGACACCTATCATTAGCAATTATCTGACAAACAGCAAGGATATAAAAGGTACTGCTGTAGGCTAAGATTTGTAAGGGGAAAAAGAAAGTCGGGGTGTCACTGTACCGCATCTACTGTAGTGTAGCGGAGAACACGCCCATTCCCAAAAACGATATATCTGGCTTGGGCCATCTCTCGTGCGTATTGTTGGATGACCGTTTCGTCTGTCAGTTGTATTTCCTGTAGATCGTGAGAAAAACATGCCAACAACAAAGGAGTGCGAAAGAGAGACAGAGAGATGGCGAAGCGCGAAAACAGTTTATCAAGACAGCTCTTCGATTTACTGCGTAACATGTCCGCAGCATAGTCGAGGGGGGCATATTTCCACACTATCTGTCATCTCCTTCCTATACTCTCGTGGACGCGATGCCTTGTGTCGATACTCTA
>MEHQ01002293.1:5313-68146 GCA_008828725.1 Saccharina japonica
GGGGGGGGGGGATTCGAAGAAGGGAAGGAAAAAAAAAAGCAAAGAAGGTAAACGGCAGGGGAACAAATTAGGAAACAAAAAAAAGGAAGGGGAAAATGAAATAAAAAAACGAAGGAAAGAAATCAGAAAGGAAAAATAAAAGGGCAACAAGAAAAAAAAACGAATCAAAAGGAAGGGACAAGAAAACAAAAGTAACAACAGGAGGGAGCAAAAGGAAGGAAAAAGGGAAGGAAAAAAACAAAGGAATCTCAGGAGGAAGGAAAAGGAAGAAAAAAAGAATGAAAAAAGGAAGGAATACAGGAAGGGAAAAAAGAAAGGAGAACCGGAAGGAGAACCGGAAGGAAAACCGGAAGGAAAACCGGAAGGAAAACCGGAAGGAAAACCAGAAGGAAAACCGGAAGAAAAAACAAAGGAAATGAACGAAACAAAAATTGTGCTCGCTCTCGCCCGCGTTTTCGCTCTCACCTTGGCAAGCTCGTTGGAGCTGAGGTCCATCACGCTCATGCCCTGCGCCCGCAACCCTTCCATGACTTCCAACGCGTCGCTTTTCCTGCCACAGTTTAGTTAGTTAGGGGGGGGGACGAGAAAGCAGGAAACATGGGTGCCGAGAAAAGCAGGGCTAAAACAAAGGCGCCGCGCGGCAGCAACGAATATAAACAGAAGCATGTCTTACGTACGTACTACAAAAACAAAATTACATACGTCGTATATATGTATACATGCGAGGGTATACGTATATATGTACCTGACCTAGACAGCAGTACACAACAAACGCACACACGCTTTGAGAACAAGTTCCTTCGAGTTCCAGTGCGACAGCAACGAATATAAACAGAAGCATGCCTTACGTACGTACTACAAAAACAAAATTACATACGTTGTATATATGTATACATACGAGGGTATACGTATATATGTACCTAGACAGCAGTACACAACAAACGCACACACGCTTTGAGAACAAGTTCCTTCGAGTTCCAGTCGTATATATATATACATTGCCGGGAATATAGTACACATTTCCTATTCACATAACAGGCAACAAGGTGATTCTAATTCGCGGCCAGTGATAAAAAATGAAAACCCTTTCGGGACCCAGCCACGAAGGACAACAAAGAAAAAAGAAGAGAGAGAGAGAGAGAATGAAAAAAAGCAAGGTCTCGACAACCGTTCATTGTAGGGCGGGCGATACGATCTGCAGAAGCGTGGCACCAAACGCTTCGAGGAGCGTGTATACAAGCTCCTTAAAGTGTCTAGTTGTGCGGCTGCAACTGGTGAATCTTCCCCTGGTCCAGCAGGAGGGGAAGGGTTACTGCGTTTTTTGCCGATGCTGCAAATCGTTATGATACGCGTTTCGTCCCTGTTCGCTTTCCAAGCCCTCAACAAAAGGTTATATAGCCACCAGCAGGGGGGCTTTTGAGAGTGAAAAGAGCATTGACGAAATAAAATGGCGACTATCGTATAGCATCGACCAACAACACCAAGCAACGCGGGGGTAAACGAACGGTCAGGGTTGATGGTCACCATTTTAATAGTTTCCCAAATACTAGAATCCAAGCAGTAATGTACGAACCCAAAGAGTTATAGACCCACAGAGGTATACATGAATAAACCCAAGTGGTTGTACGACACAACCGTTTCAACAGTACGTAGATGCACACAATCATACAACCCCCACGCCAACACCGACATCCACCCACACCCATCCACGCACCACCCACCCACCCACCCACCCACCCACCCAAACACACCTAAACACGCCCGCGGTAAAAATCAGTACCAGGTATATAGTTTGAATATGTGCTTCTACGCGTCAAACCGCATATTTACCGCATGTTAACTCTTCCGAACTATTACTTTTTGAGTATGTGCTTCTACGCGTCAAACCGCACAACAAAAAGAAAGGTGTTGATGTTTCATTATTTATTCTCAGGTGCGGGGGTGCAATCTGGGCAAAACAATAAAATAATTAGATCGCATTTCCAATTTCAATTTTGTTATTTCGTACCAGAAATAGAGTTAATTAATTATTTTCGGAGTTCGGGCACACGATATATAGCTGTATACTATTACGGGGGACCATAGTAATTAGCACCAAGTATTGTTTGTTAGAAAAAAAAAGGGAAATATGGTAATTTTTTTGTGAGCAAATCGGACAAAATATTGTCACTAAAAATAGGTAAATATGTAGTTGTTTGTGAGTAAATAGGGGACCAAATATATTGTTAGTAAATATGTTGTTTTTTGTGCGTACCGTAGGCCCCCCTATTTACTAGTATTTACTATGGGTCCCCTATTTACTAGTATTTACTATGGTCCTCCGTAATAAGTCGCCGAAAAATGCGTCGTCTCTCGCCGTTCTCCCGGCTCCACGCCCCCCCCCCCCCCCCCCCCCCCCCCCCCCCCCTTGCCTTCCCTACACCCGGCCCCCGGCCTCACGCCTCCCCGCTATATACCCCCCGACCCAACATCCGGCCATTGTATCGTGCAAACCCCCACCTCGACGTCCCCGAGAGCGCCTGAAAGCTGACCATCATGTCGGCGCGATCGGCTTCGTGGAATCGGTAACTGAATTCGGTGACGTTTCGCGGGAACACAACGGAATAAAGCTCCTGCGTTGTAGAAAGAGCGAGGCACACATACAACAGGGCGTGGGCAAGCGAACACGCAGCGACAGGAGGGAGGGAGGGAGGGAGGGAGGGAGGGAGCGATCAAAACGCAACGCTCTTCTTTTGTGCGCGCCAATACACAGGAAAACTAAAACGAAACAAAAGTAAAGTAAACCAGACAAGAGAGACTAACAAACAAAACTAAATAAATCAAACAAAACAAAACAGAACAAACACACACAAACAAACAAACACACAGACAAAATGCCATCTCACCTGGAAAGCCCCAGCCCTCTCCGGTATGGTGACGGATATGAGGGTCTCGCTAGAGTCCGCTCGTTCGCTGACAAACCGTAGGCGGTCGAAATCCATGTTCGCTCCGGAGCAAATGGCCACCACCTGGATGACAAAACGCAGAGAGACAGACAGGCAGACAGACAGACATAAAGACAGAGAGACAGACAAGCAGAGAGACAGACAGCCAGACAGAAAGACAGGCAGACAGACAGACAGACAGACAGACAGACAGACAGACAGACAGACAGACAGACAGACAGACAGAAAGACAGAAAGACAGATAGACAGACAGACAGACAGACAGACAGACAAAACAGACAGAAAAAACAGACAGACAGACAGACAGACAGACAGACAGGCAAGCAGACAGACAGACAGACAGACAGACAGACAGACAGACAGACAGACAGACAGACAGACAGAAACACGGTGAAATATACGTACAGGCATGTAGGAAGGCATTCAGGCGGGAAGTAGGGATACGGAGCCCCTGCCGCATGGAAGAAAAACCAACCATCCATCGTACATCAAAGCAGCCCCCCATCCCCCCTCCCCCACCCCCAAGGCGTTTTTTTGGGGTTTGTCCAAGGTGAGGTGAGTCGAGTTACGTGGGAACACAGACCCTTACAAATATTTTTACAGTTTTTAGGATACTTTTATGAAACTTGGTACCGGTATTCTTGACTTTCCAACTACAGCTACAGTTCACAAGTTGACGAATGACTGTTTTAGAGTTTGGTGAGTATTCATAGGCTATATTTACTCTGGACTACCCGGATACATACAAAACCTGGTTGTTTCGCTCATACTCGGGTATATACCCGGGTACATACCCGGGTACCCCCAGAGTATATGGGTAGAGTATATGGGTATATACCAAGGTACCCCCAGAGTATATATACCCAAATACTTCCAGAGGTTATGGGTATATACCCGGGTACGCCCAGAGTATACGGATGTACACCCGGGTACCCCCAGAGCATATGGGTATATACCCGGGTATCTCTAGAGTATATGGGTATCTACCCGGGTACTTCCAGAGTATATATCCTGCTAAGCACACCCTTGCAGTTGTACAGAGTAGTGTCCAGTTTTTCCAGCTTCCCTGGTATAAGACAGCACTTGCAGTTACGGTTACTGCTGGCGCTACAGCTGTTACATATACAGGTATTTAATAGTACAGCAACTCACCGTGTGTCCGATGAGGCCCTTCTCCTTCAGGTATTTTCGCACCCCCGCTATGGCCAGGGCTCCGGCGGGCTCCATCACGCATCGGGTGTCGTTAAATCCCATCTTGATGGCCTACAGCAGTAGTATTAATAGTAGTTATACAAACATTTAAGAAATAGAAATGGTAAATCATAAAATAGTCATGTAAACGATCATTTATTACGTGGTACGGTATTATGTTAAAAGGCAAATCGTTAAATAGTAATGATGCAACAAGAGCAACCGAGAGAGCAAAAACCTAAGTGAACCACCGGCTGGGTTTTGGGGTATGATAGCACATTTTAGCCCAAGTACTTTGACTGACTATTACTGATTATTACTCACTATTACTGACTTGTTTTTTACTATTACTGACTCTTACCGACTATTATGGCCACTACGAACTGACTATTCCTGACTACTCTCGGTACTGACTACTACTGACTACTATTGACTATTACCGACTATTACCGACTATTGCTGACTATTACTGACTACTACTGACTACTACTGACTACCTGGTACGTATTACTGACTATTACTGACTAATAATATACTGCTCAACTGAGAAACTATCCGGTACACCATTCTCGTGGCCCAATAGTATTCGTTTACACCTATGACACTATTTACCCTTTTAGGACTGCAGTCCCGTTTTGGGGACAAACCACTCTAATTCTAAGTAATTTGTCCCCAAAACGGGACTCCAGTCCTATAAGGGTTAACTGTGTGGAAGTTATGGGGTTGTTCCCCCTTTTAGTACCGCAATACACTTGAATACCACTCTAATTGCAAGTGTTTTGTCCCCACAATGGAACTGCAGTCGTTAGGGTCTAAACGGGTTAAGCCTATGATATATATGTACCAGATTTGCAGTAGAGCCTTACCACTTTTTCGAGATTTGGTCTGATTGGCTCAGGGTAAAAATTAGGGTTGGTCTCATTGGCTTAGGGTTGGGGGTTAGCGGTAAGCAAACCCTCCAGATTTGATCAATTTGACTTGCAAATATACTATTATTACTACTACTACTACTACTACTACTACTACTACTACTACTACTACTACTACTACTATTAATACTAATTCGTAACATACTATTAATAATAAAATGGAAGGTTTTCAAGCGAGGAGTAGCCCCAGAAAAAAATGGTGCTATAATACGTACCAAGTATGTATGTATGATATGTGTGTGCGTGTGTGTTTTTTCTTATTTCTAACTGTTTACGCGTATAAATACCTGACAAATTTCGTCGGTGGTGACCGTCATCATGTCGTCCACGTACTCCCTCGACACCCTGTACGTCTCGGCGCCCGTGGTCCGCACAGCCGCGCCGTCCGCGAACAAGCCCACCTAGTTCATACATACATACGTTCACATGGCATAAAAAGGAGGTACATTATCGTATACAAAATACAGAACAGCAGTATATTTTATTAGAAATAGTGATTTACCAGTACCATTATCCATTATAGTAATAGCAAGTAGGACCTACGAACGGTAGACACAAAAACCTATATATTTATCTATTTTTACTAACAATATTTGGTCCTATTTACTCTATTTTTTACTAAACAGCAATATTTGGACCTCCGGTAGACACAAAAAACCTTATCTATTTCTCTAGTCTTACTATTAATAACAATATTTGGACCTCCGGTAGACACAAAAATCTATCCAAGTATTTATCTACTGAAGTACTTTTTACTATTAATAGCAATATTTGGTCCTAGTCTCCATTTTTACTACCAATATTTGGTCCCCTATTTAATATGGTCCCCCGTACTATTAATAGTAGTGGGGCATGTATAAGGCAGCACGAACAAGGCGGCCGCCCGATACAAGGCGGTCATTTTCGCTATCATGACCGGACAATTGCGCTCCCATGGTGGAAGGAATAAGGCGGCCACTCGATACAAGGCGGTCGAAATCTCGGTGCACTACACCGCATTGTGTGGGCCTCACTACTGCTGTGTATGTATGGTGTTGACGTTGGTGTTGATATTATTGTTGTTGACGTTGATGTTGGTGCTAATGTTGACGTTACTGTTGGTGTTGCATCGACGTTGTTGATACCGTTGACGTTGGCATATACGTTGAGGCTCATGTGTTGACGTTTGCTATGTTAAATGCCTGGTACTCTGTTCATATTTGATGGGTGTGCTGATACTAATATTGATGCTGATATTGGTGTTGGTGCTGATGTGCATGCGAGCGCGAATGGCCCTGTCCTGTCCTGTTCCTGTTCATGTTCCTGTTGTTGAACTTGTTCGTTTTAAAACGTGTTGTTGTCGTTGTTCTCGCGTTCGTACGTAATCTTGCGGCGGCGGAGGTAGCGGCTGCCTGCCCCAACAGCGGTTTCACTACAGCACACAAAAACAAAAAAAAATCGCGATATCAATGTGTCTCCACACGGTTCGAGGCGCTGGCGTTTCCTACGACCATCATACAAAAATTTCCATGATCCCCCACGTAGGCGATTGGACGCTCAAAAAAAGCCACGGCTTCAAGCGGGTTTCCTCACCGTGGGCAGCGTTATAACTTGCCCGGCCTTTTGGCTGAGCGTCATGCCCGCTGCGTCCTCCGGCTCTACCCCGATCACCTGGGAGGGAGGGAGGGAGGGAGGGCAGGGAGAAATCTGTGAGACTGACTTGGGTCTTTTCTCACGTACTCAAACGATGTGTATGCGCTTGGTGTTTCGCTGGCTGGCTACCTTCCAGCCGCACGGCAACCAAGGTTCATCAAGGCGTATTACACCAGACAGGGCGATCCAATCAACCGGCCACTTTCTTGCTTCATTTTCATCTCCTGCAAAAATGAAACAGAGCTCACGCTCCCTCGAACAAGTATTTTAAGTCCGAAGCAACCCGCCGCAGCGAAACCACGGGAAAACGCAGCACTATTAATAGGATCAGTATCAGTACTAGCCAGCACTACCACCACCACCACTACCACCACCACCGCCGCCGCCGCCGCCGGAGCAGCAACAAGCCATCCCCGAAAGCACTACGCTCATCCGTTGCCTGCATCAAACACGTCCATCCGTGGTATGTAGCAGTACGGCCTTCGCCAGCAATACGTCCATTCCCGACGGCAGGACGCCCACCAAAGACGAGAGGACGCTCACTACCGACGACAGGACGCCCACTACCGACGACACGACGCCCACTACCGACGACATTACGCCCACAACCGACGGCTGGACGTCCACTACCGACGACAGGATGCACATTACCGACGACAGGACGCTCACTACCGACGACATGGCGTACATTACCGACGGAAGGATGCCTAACACCGACGACGGGACACCCACTACCGACAGCATGACAATCATCACCGACAGCAGGACGCCCATTACAGATATAGTAGGATGTCAATTTCCCGTCAATTGAACTACAGCAGTACGCCCCCACCCATTATCTACAGCAACGCGGCCATCCAGTATCTCCAACAGCAGTATATGTATACGTCCGCCCATTCCCTCGCGCTAGCACGCTACGCCCGTACATCCAATTCCTTCCCTAAAGCAGCAGCACCTGTAGATCACTCTGTCTCAAAACGTAAGGACCTTTTGTATGAAATAAAAACATGAAAAAAAATCCTCATATTTCGGGACAGGGCGGTAAGAATGATGTACGGTGCCTACGAGCCCAGTACAGCACTGTCATGAAATATAATGACCTTTGGTATTCATGATAAATTAAAATCTCTACGACATATTATAGATTAAAAATATTTCGGTGCAAGGGTGGTACCGAGTACAGACAGTAGTGGCTACGTTACGTACGAGCAACAGCAGTACCAAGCATCGCAAAAAAGCATGCCCATGCCCATGCCCATGCCAACACACGTCCGTCCTTTACGTAAGCCTCGCGTCACCTTCACGTCCGGGCGGACTTGCTTGATGTACGCGGCCACCCCAGCCACAAGACCCCCACCACCGCAGCACGCGAACACGATGTCAAGGGACTTCCCGTTGCGCGCCTTCAAGATCTCCATGCCGACGGTGCCCTGTCCTGCGATAACCTGCCACCACCATCACCACCACCCAACCGCGACCCGAGAGCAGAAAAAAAAACAGAACAAGAAAACAGAAAATACATATGATCGAATACTTCGTGTATTTACGAGTACTGCTTGTTATTTGCGGTGGGGTATTGCAGGAGAGCCGTGATCGCCGAGCGAAAAGCATGGAAGGAGAAGGAGGGGACTAATGACGCGCTCGCTCACGCACGGCAACAACCCCTCAAGTAGTTGCCATTTTCTAGGGGAGTAGGAGCCTAAAGTGAGCTCCCCCTCCCGCTCCCCGCCTCCCCCTCCCTTCATCATGCCACCCCCCCCCCCCGCCTGCTTCCCTTCATGCATGCGCCGCCGTCTCCCCCCCCCCCCCTCACTGCCCCCCCCTATAAATATATGATGTATTTATAGGTTGGGTTGGCGTCGGTTGGCAACGACGCTGTAAAACACGCCTCTCGCTGCGTGAGCTAGACAACCAGGGTGCCGTTTTTTTTGGGGTTTTTTTGGGGCGGTCACCAAAGCTGGCGGTCGAGTTAGATCATTTGTGCGGGGTGGAGAACCTTTGCTCCGCACAAGGGGAATTATCGTATCGTAGTGTTAATATGGTAAGGCATCCGCGAGGCAGTTACATAGTGCTCCCATTGCTGTCTCCGGAAGTGGCCACACCAGAAATTAAATTAACTCATTGAAGCTGTCGTCCATATGCAAGTCCGCCTCAGAGGCGGTTCTTAGCAGCGATGCAGCTCACCCTCCGTGCGACTCGCCCAATACCTCACGGCGCTTCGCGCTTGGTGCAAGCAATGTCTGCCTGGTTGGTGAAAACCCAACGTGCTCCGTCCCAGCATTGTAGGGATGCGAGGGTCTATGGTCATACGACTACGGCCGTGCACGACATGAGTACACCCCCCCCCTTCACTGCTGTCTCTGGAAGTGGCCATACCACAAAACATATCAATACATTCGACGCTGTCATCCATATGCAAGAAACCACCTCACAAAGCAGTTCTCAGTAGCATGCAGCTCACCCGTCATACGACTTGCATAACACCTCACAGCGCTTCGCGCTTGGCGCAAGGAATGTCTGTCTGGTCGGTGAAAACCCGACGTGCTCCATCCCGGCATTGTAGGCAATGCGAGGGTCTATGTTCATACATACGACTACGGCAATAAATGACATTAGTGCCCCCCTTCCCCTTCCCCCTCCCCCTCCCCCCCCCCACCCCCGCCCCCATATACCCCAACATCTACCCCCCCCCCCTCTGCCTGGTTGGTGAAAACCCGGCTGTGCTCCGTCCCGGCATTGTAGGGGATTGCGGAGGTTTATGATCATACATACGATACGGCATGCTTGAATGAGTTACACCCCCCCCCGCGCCCCTCGGTGCTCCGGTCTCGAAGGAGATGCGGTGGTCACAATGGTCAATGACTAAGCAAGCAAAACGAATTAGTGAGTTACACCCCCCGCCCGCCTCCACCCCAATAATACCCCAGACAATCTTAGCCCCGACTCCCTGAAACAATTAACGAGTCAGTATCGGGTCGCATCCTCGGCCGGTCATCGAAGGTGGTGTATGTGAGGGTTCAGCTCCCCGTTAGTCTCGAGCAGCCTGTTCGGCTGTCGTCCGAGGCTTCGGTCGTTAGTTCAATGCCCGTGTATATCTGGATGCTGACCGTGCGGGCCGTGCCCTGTGATTGCGCACCTGCGTTTCACGAGCTGCGAAGTCGCCAAATCCCCGCACCGAGAGAGGAGTTGTCAAGGGTACGTAGTGCGACGCGGAGCAGGTGTGGGGGAGGGGGGTACTTATTTTTATTGGCATGGCGTAGTCGTATGAACCATAGACCCGCGGGAGGGGGGTAAGGGTCGTCGCGTGTGATCATCGCTGGGGGTGTGGGGTGGAGGGGTGGCAGGTCCGTGCAGCTTTAATCTGATTTCAGGAAACAAACAAGATGGCAGTACGTGTCTGGTGACTTGGCAGCCTCGACAGCTCTTTGAGAAATGTGAACGAAGCGATTTGCGAGCCCTTTTTGTTGCTTGCTGGTCGATTTTGACCAACGAGGGGACAAGAACTGCATCAACTGGTACATTCGTATGTACGAGTACTAGATACTGACGTGCCGTCGTAATGATTTGGGCGCGACACCGATGAGAGGGATTTTTTGTAAGAACAGGAAAAAGAAGGAATCGTATCGTCCGTCTTAGTATTTCGAATGGGGCCAACACGGGCAAGGAACGTGGGAAGGGAAAACCGACGACCTGGGTGTTGCCCCGAAGCGTCCGGGCCGTTGAGAATCGTTGATCTTCTTACCTGAGCTCTTACTGAGGGGGTGGTGGTGGGGGCGGGGGTGGTGTTTGGTGGGTGTGTTGGTGGGGGTTGGTACCAAGGGTTATGTGGGAATACTCGCGTTAAAAAAAAAACAGTCTCATCTATTAGTCATTGTGGTGTCTTCCTTCGAAGTGTATAAATTCTCTGAGCTTCACAAGCTGTTTGTTTTTTTAGTTTTTTTTAATTTGTGTTTGGTTAGAGTATTAGTATACACGGTACTCATTTGTCTTGCGTTAGACTGTCCGACGTGGTTTTATACTGGTCTATCAGTATGATCAGTCTCCTACCACGGTCTGGCCGGTCTGGTGGCCGGAATTCTCTGTAACATAATCCCGGTTTCGACTTCTGATGTGAACATGTCATCACCACAACAGGATTCTATTTGTCGGCAGCAAAAGAGAATGTATGATATGATATTTACTTAGTTTATTCGGCCTGTTCATTTATTTGATCTCGCCGTTCTTTCCTCTCTCTCTTTCCTTAGTCGAACTCAGATCCGGGTGGTCTACAAATTAGTCCGCTCTCTCCTCTTCTCCTCTCCCTACTACGTTGCTGTTCCTTGCAATTTTATATGGCTGATGAATGATTCTCCTTTCTTCCTCGTCGGCGGACTCGCGATCGTGAATTGGTGCTTTACCCACGGCTTTACTATATATATGCTCTCTCTAGCATGTTGTTCCTTATTGTCATTTTTTTTGCTCCATGTATATTAACTTCATATAAGTTCCGGCACTCATCGTTTTTTTGCAAATAAACTCAAAAGTCCGACCCACGTGAGATTCGAACTCCAGACATCAACGTTTAGAAGCGTTCGAGGTTACCACTAGACCATCGGGACGACCGTTATCATTGTTATCATATAATATGCGGCTCCGGAGAACTTGCACGTACGTGTGAGTCTAACGAATCTGCACGTGCATTAAATACGGTTATATGTATAGGAGGAGTTGTTGTAGATATGTATGGCCCACATGGGTACCAAATGGGATCGAGGTGCCAGGTGGGCCTCCGGCAGCTCCTGCGGAGGGCTGATTATATTTCTGCACCTTGTGGGTGGGAGCAGGGTGCCAAATGGGATCAGATCCGGGTGGGATCAGGTCCGGGTGGGAGCAAGGGTAAAGATGGTGCAAAAGTACGTGCAGATCTAACAGCCCACAGCACGTACGTACGTACGTGCAATTATGCGGCTGGTGTATAATATGTACTGCTGTAGTTCACGACTTGGTCCAGCTGAGACACAATGGCTGATAGTCGTCACTAATAACGTTCATCACATCTTCATTCCGAATAAAATGTCCTCAAAAAAATCTCGGGGCGGTCGGGATTTAGCGTTGGGGTAAGGTATGTTTCAACCGTTTGGCCGATGTTTGTGGGCCAAATTCGTAAAGAGCCCTCGTCAAAAAAGAAAAATCGAGAACCGGGCGAGAACCGGAACAAAAAATGAGACAATAATGAACTGGGGTCACGATTTCCCGAGAGGATCTCCCCATATATAAACCAGCTTTAAATATATACCCTGTATCATATATAACTGGTATATTACAACGGATATCGGTTCTCATTTTAGGTTTCATTTTTTGTTCACGTCAAAGCTCCTCCGTTTGTTGAGGCCCCTATGGTATGATATGTATCGCAATGTGTATATCATATATCATATGCAGAAAAAATGAGAGAAGCCTGCCTACGACTGTGTATGAATAGGACAAACCAAGAACAAAAACAAAGATGAAACAACATACAAGAAAAAAAAGCTAAGACCAGGAACGAACAAGAAAAAAATAACAAAGAGAGGGACAAGAACAAGGCTTTAAGACACATAACAAGAGTCAAACGACAAATAACAGAAAACAAGAACAAGAAACAAGAACGAAAACAACAACAACAACAACAACAATAACAAAACAAGAACGAGAAAGCCAAGTGACGGAGCAAGAAAAAAACGCGAGGCTAAAATCGCTGCCCACCTTGATCATCGGGGTGGCCAAAGGCATGACGATCACCGCCTTCACTCCCAGCTTCTTCGCCGAGAGGGCCACTCCCTGGGCGTGGTTACCAGCGCTGCTCGACGAACACACCGCAAATTAGGGGGGGGAGGGTAGAAGGATGGGAATGGCGAGGGAGGGGAGAGGGGGGAGGGGCAGGAGAATAGGGAGGGAGGAGAGAGAAGGGGCGGGGGGGGGGGTACTCATGTCGTGCACGGCCGTAGCCGTATGACCAATAGACCCTCGCATCCCTTCAATGCCGGGACGGAGCGCGTTGGGGTTTTACCAACCAGGCAGACATTGCTTGCACCAAGCGCGAAAGGCGTGGTCCGTACCCTCTACCGGGGGGTGATTATCGGAGGGGGGGCGGGGGGTACTTCATTTTGGTGTTTGCTTTAGTCATTTGACCATTGACCACGCATCCCTTTCGAGACGGAGCGGGGGGGGAGAATGGGGAGGGGGGGGGGAAGGGTAATGATCTGGAGGAAGGGGAGAGGGGGGAGGAGAGAAGTTATCACGACTACCGCTTGCGATCTAATACAATATACACAACATCAGTACAATATCATATTATTAGTAGAAGTAGTACGAGGTGGTGCGACACCTTGCCTGCAAGCGACGATCCCCTTGTCCAATGCGGAGCGGGGCAGCGAGCTCATTTTGTTGTACGCGCCCCGCAGCTTGAACGAGTGCACTGGTTGCATATCTTCCCTCTGCCGCCGGGGGGGGGGGGGGGGGGGGGCGGGGGTGCGCGCGCGGGGGGAGGGGGGTGTTTTCACTGGCTGCAGCTATTTTTGTAAAAGATACTACTCTACAAGCGGATTGGAAAGGGGGGAGGAGCTAAATTCGATGAAATGAAACCATAAAATAGCCATGTTACGGCTGCTGCGATCCAGCAGGAGCGAGTGGTCAGAAGAAGAGGGACCGTGGGCGAAACACGACTACTACTACTACTATCCTACAGCGCAGCATCTCACAGTCCTCTCCTGTAAGCTACACCGTTGAAGTTAGTGATACCTTGAAGAAAATTTCGTTGTCGAGCTCGTTGGACATGTTGACGGCCTTCTGCAAAGGGGAGTCGATGGCCACGTCGTACACCCTCGCGTTCAGCACCTGTGCAATACCATGCAGTACACATACAACCACACGAACAACGACGAACACACGAACACACGCCGAGCATGCACGCCGTCACCGTCAAGCGTCGTTCGAGGTCCAGGTTCGACAAAAAAAAACAATCACGGGCGACGGAGCGGAGACGCAAAAAAAGCAGAAACCACGTACGTGCGAGTACAACTAGTAGCAGCAGTATAACGCACGAAACGCAGCTGCTCTGCTTGCTGTGGTTTCTCAAGAATCGCAAGGTACTGATGGTGTACGGTTTGGAGCAGACACAAGTGTCATACTACCGTCCGTATACCTGGTACATGCATATCAATAGTCGTTCAGGCTAGTGCAGGCGAAACAAGATACTACTTATACTCCGTATACCGTATATTTTAGTAGCAGATTAATAGTGTAGTACAGGCAAGAAAGTACCTACATACGTATTATACATACAGCAGGACATCAGATTGCCAAATTGGGCATGAAAACCAAAATGAAAAACGAAAATTAAAAATGAACATGAAAAAAAAACACACCGGTACCAGATACTCTCTTCGAGCATTATGAAAAAATGGGGAAAAAAAACAAGAATGAGAAAGGGAGCGCGGAGGACAGGAGACGGGAGACCGTATTTTTTTTCATCAATGGCGATGGTGATGGTGACTATAATATATGGCGAGTCGCAGGGCAACGCGGGCTGGGACAAGTAATATAACGCGGCTGCTGTGTTGTCGTGTGGCTAACGCTGCCAGGGATGACCGGCAGCGAGGACGTACCATTGCTGCTGCATACTGCATACCTGGTGCCAGGTACTGTTACACTTTCTACTGACTTGTTTCTACGCTACAGCTATGTACTGCTGGTAGATTGCTGATTTTTCACTCGACGAAGCTGCGAAGCACGCAGCCTACGGTCTACCTGGTACCTGGTACCCCTGGTATGTTGTAGGGCGACGGGACGCCGGCGGCTGAGACGGCTAAGGAAATAGTAGAAAACATCAAGCAGTACCGGGTACCGGTAGACAGGTACAGCTGTGGTAGGGTATACATTTGCAGAGGACAAAGAGCCCCAAGAACGAAAATATGAAAACGAATTTTCGAGTTTCGACGTGAAGGCAACCGGAGGAAGGGCGCGCCGGTCAATTTTCGTCTACATACTCGTTCGTGCGCTTTGTGTTTCGTGTTTTGTGCATCCACACATCTACGTCTACCCAACTGCATATATTATGCAGGTTGACGGCACTCTTGTCCGTTTGCGGAAAGCTGCCAGGGAACTCCCACACTAACACTATTAATAGCATATCAAGTCCAAAGAGGCGTTCACGGGCCCCAACACTACGCGTAGACCGTCAACCGATACCGTTGCATCTGTCTATGTACCCTCGCTTGTGCGAAGAAGGTGAAACGCATCGTAGGAGCGTATCGGACAGCAATATAGACTTTAACTGCAGTACTGCTGCTGTCGCTGTATTGTAGCAAATGTGTACGTATGGGGAAAGCGGCGAACCATTCGTACAGACAGCAGCGGCCAGATCTTCTTTTGCCACAAACGTGGGCAGGCGGGTCACATACTACAACGGAGCTGCCCTAACTAGCCGTGAATGTTTCCTCGGTCTCCATGATGACCTATTCATAGCTTGGCGGGTAGGTCACCCGCTTCTGGGCATATGACATAATGAGGTATCATATGTATGTGGGTTCGATTCCGAGCAAGGTCGCTTTTTCTTGGGTGAAAAAGGTTCTTGATCTGTAGACAATACTTTCGTACAGCACGAGTAGTTTATAGAGCTGTGAGTTGGACCACTAAAAGTGGCCAGCTGTACATATAATACGTACGTAGGTAATTCCTGGTAGTTGGCCAGTTGTTATTTAGTTGCAGCCGTGCCAACTATCCGACTATTCGGGGTTCCTTGTCTATGGAAGGCTTCCTTGCTACGGGGTGCGCATTTCCCCTCGAGACCACCCCCCGCTCTGGTAGGGAGAGAGAGTTGACAGGTCTACTGCAACTCGTGGCATATCAAAACCAGTCGCCATCTACGGTGCTGGTGCGCGGATGGCAGCGCCGAAGGCTGTCTGTCCTCGTTTCATCTCTCTTTCTTCTTTGTTTTATGTTAAATTAACATTATGTCAAATAGCGCAAGCCAACTATTAATAGTAGTCAACTGAAGCCAGTTAGTTGGCTGGCTTCGCCGGCCAACTAATACCTACTCGTAGCCGGGCAGTCCAGGCAACTCACAGCCCTAGTAGTTTAGTCAAGTATAAATACGTGGTGAGGGGAGAGCCTCGGCGATCAATGCTAACAATAGCGAGAATTGATGCGAACTCACGAAGGGTATGTTATGTTGGGTACCAGTATTTGGCACTCACTACCTCTGCATAGCCAAGCCACTACGTAGCCAGTAGTGCTTCGTACAGGACCAATATGAGGCAACGCGACAAACAAGCACGCGACCAAACCTATGAATGCCCTTCCTAATCTATTGCCTGCCCCGATAACACGAAGTAGCAGCAGCAGCGGCGGCGGCATGATGCCTGCCTATAGACGCCCGCCGACTTCGCTGAAGGCTGAAGACTGAAGAGTGAAGACAGTACGACAGCACGCGCACCGACCACCGGACCATTGTGTGGCTATTTTTCATTATTTTTGGAAATCTAGTACATGGTATGCTGCAGTATGCAAAATTAAGTCAAATAGCGCCAGCCGATTACCTGGTACTCCACTGAAGTCAGTCAGCTGGCTGGCTACTGGCTACGCCAGCTCAAATAGTATGTACCTACGAGTACCCGTCGACGGGAAGTCTAGCCAACTTACAGCCCCCTTATCCGAGTATTATTAATAGTTGTTAAAGTATGTGTAAGTACGTGGCAAGGCAAAAGCCCCGGAGATCAATCCTTGTTCGTGGCTATAATTGATGCGAACTCCGAGTACGGCATATGTTTTGTTGGGTATTTAGCGCCACTCAAGCGTACGAGCTACAGGCAGTAGCAGTAGTAGTGCTTCGTAATAACCGACATGAAACGACGCGAGAAACAAGTACGCGACCAAACCAAATAACCATGCCTAAAATGTTGTCTGCCCCTGCAAGCCTGAGACGACACCAAGCAGCAGCAGCAGCAGCAGCAGCAAGGCGGCCGCATGATGTCCGCCTAGACGCTCGCCGACTTCGCTGAAGACTGAATGAAGACTGAAGACAGCACGCGCAGGGACCACGCGGCCATTGATTTAGAAGCACCAACCAGTGGACATCAGGAGGAGTCAGGAACACAACCTTTTTGACAAATACCAGCAGGTATCTCGTACCTGTACCTGGTAAGAGCAGAGCCAGTCACACTCAGACACGACAACAGCAGCAGTGTGTACGTACGTGTACGTGTATATTCAT
The DNA here is from genome assembly GCA_008828725.1 of Saccharina japonica. NCBI lineage: Eukaryota > Phaeophyceae > Laminariales > Laminariaceae > Saccharina > Saccharina japonica. The sequence goes on from MEHQ01002293.1 coordinate 22,242, forward strand.
TCGTTTACGATCCCCCCAGATGAGCGCTCACCCACCTTGTTCAAGTAACCGTTCGCCGGCCTCTTGCGAGTTGCCACGCTCGCACCTCCGGCCGGGGCCGGGGCCACCAGTCCCTGGCCCTTCCCCGCGACCTTCACGGCTGGAACGGTAGTAGGGACCGCGCTAGAGGCCTCGCTACTGTTGTGCCTACGGTGCGCTGCTACTGCAGGTGCAACTTGGCCGCCGCTCCCCAGACATACTCGAGACCTCCTTCTCAATTGGTATCCGGTGCTGCCTAGACCGCTCCGCACCACCTCGAACACCCTCTGGACAGACGGCGTCGCCATCTCGTCTTCTCTCAGTGGAGCCGAGACTTGTTTTCTGTTGTACGGCTAGTGTACGTGAAGCTTGTGAGTCGCATGCATCAGCATACGAGACCTGGTAACCTTGACGTCCCCGTCTAGGTGCGGCCTGCAAAGTCACATGAAAACCCGTTTTCAAATCAAACGAGCCAACCAAGGGATGCGCAGACCTCTCTGAACTCGTGTGTGTCGAGTACTGACTGCTGTTGCAGCTGCAGGGCAAGTGCGTAGAGAAGCTGAGCTGGTCAACACATGGCACCTGGTATATAACACCAAACTGGTCCAGAGGGAAAAGGGAGGTACATGCACACTTGGACACGGATGGGCGTTGTTTTCTGTCCCCTGTTCCCTCCCGATAAACGCCTCTTTCCGCATTCGGCCCCATATTTGCTCTTGCGTGTTGTGTTGTTGTGTTTCACAGGAGACGTACCCAAACGCGAACCAATACGTGAGCCCCGCACCGCCATGTCGATGATGGGCCTCCCCCTCCAGGCCCACACAAACGTTCGCGACGTGCTCGCCCCCCTCTTTTGCAACGGGAGATCTTTCTCCAGCCTCATAGACGAGCTCAGCAGGCACTTCAAATTCGAGCAAATTTCGTCGGACGCGGCCCATGACGACACGACCGGGGCACTCGAAGCCAGCAGCGAGAGTCAGTCCACGGACAGCGAGGCCGAGGTGCGTACGCTCTCCAGATTCCGTGCATCCTCTGTCCGTGGTCAGCTTCCACGGGTGTGTCGTGCCGTGCTTTGGTTTTCTCCTCCTATGAGTGCCCCTGTGCGAACGAGCTACAGCAGCAGTAGAGTAGGTGTGAAGCTGTGCTTGCTTCGAATGCCCTTTCTTCGCTGGTACGTATCGTACGTAGATGCGTGTGCGGATTCGTGTTGTTGGTTGTTGCGAACTGCGGACTGCGTGGGACACTCCGGACTGAGGGCGCCAACACGAAACAAACGTACTTGCTGATGTCACGGGTCAAGCTTGGCGTCTCTTACCGCTTACCGCTCGCCCGCTACGGTACACCCAGCCCGTGTACAAGTGAAGAAGCCCCGGGACACTCCGGACTGAGGGCGCCAACACGAAACAAACGTACTTGCTGATGTCACGGGTCAAGCTTGGCGTCTCTTACCGCTTACCGCTCGCCCGCTACGGTACACCCAGCCCGTGTACAAGTGAAGAAGCCCTGGCCAGGGCGAGGTTACATTTTCAGAGGCTACATCGGCGTCGAGGAGAAGCGTATACCAGGACGTAATCTGTTCTGAAGTAAAAACACGCGTGATACGTACACGATATGAGAGATAGCCCAGACGTGAATGTTCACAATCCCTGCACGAAATCTTCATTTCCGCATGCCAAAGCGGCGGCAGAGTTATGTCGAGCGAGACAGCCTGACGGCGACTACCATCTGTACCTGGGATGATCGTATCGTATCGCCCAATGCTCTCCATACATTATTACCGCTGTGCAGGTAGCATGTCACCTGCTCCTTATGCGCTCTTGCGCTTCATCGCGGGTGGTACCACTGAATCTCTGGTATGCCTACAGTCGTAAATAGTAGTACGGGTGGTACCACTGAATCTCTGGTATGCCTACAGTCAGTACGTAGTAAATAGTAGTATTCGAAACACATAGAACGATTTCCCTCTTGCAGGCGCGCGATTTTATACGATTGCTGCTTGGAACACCTTACGCCTCACGGGCTTGTACCAGGTATATGCACCAGGCATACGGGTACGACTGACTCTGTACTCTGCACGCACTGGCTAATGCATATCCGTACATAAGATACGAGTATGATGCGGTATGATACGTACATGCGTTTATAGACCTGGTATACGTACAGGGTTCCCCTTCGGGATTGTGGTTGACTTGAAATCCTGGGGTGGTTGACTTGCAACTTAAAGCCCTTACATGGGGTGTTTCAAGCTGAAAAGGGAGAACACAGCAGCAGCAGGCGTTCGTCCCTCGTACCAGTTACATGATACGTACTCGTGACCTATTAATAGCCGCCGGGCAAGAACGAAGAAATAAAAATAAAAATAAAAACTCTTGAAAGCTGAAGAAAAAAAAGTACCAAGTAGCACCCTCGACCAGCCCAAACGAGTTTATCCGTAGCGAGTTCTATAATGTTTTGCTGGTATGATGCATACCTGGTACATATAACATAGTGTTGTTTGTTGCTCGAACATCTTGCGAATTGCAGGGGAACGCGAGCGACGAGGCGGATGACCGCCTCATCCAAGCACGAGTGAGCGCCCAGGCCCGTTCTTCCCAACAACGAACGAGCCCCAGGGGCGCTATGACTCCGCCGCCACTCTCGACGACACCCGACCAACCGCCGCGGGACCCTTCCGCTACCTTCGCTGCCGCCGCCGACACCGCCCCTTCGGAAACACCGGAACGGCGCGGCAGCGGATCTTGCTCAGGGGTGCGCGCGAAAGCGACGACTCCGGGGACAACGTCAACGCCAACCTCAGCAGCGTCAGCAGAGGGGCCGCTGCCATCAACAACCCGAAGGACGCGGTCCCGGTCGCGGCAGCAGCAGCAGCAGCGTCAGCAGCAGCAGGTAAACCAGAAGCAACAAAAACAGCAGCAGCAGCAAAAACAAAAACAGCCTCTATCGTTGCCGACGAAAGCAGCGCCGGCGTCCGCGTCGACGCCTGCGCCCACCTCGGACGAAGCGGGGGAGCGTAACATCACCAGGGAGAAGAGGACAACGACAACAACAGCACCACCGGTACCACCACCACCGACAACAACAACGGCAGAGTCGGAAATCAGCATCAACAATGCCAACGCCTGTGCCGCCGCCGGCACCGGAACCAGCAGCACCAGCGGCAGCACCAGCAGGGGCCCGGGGGGAACGGGAGGTGGGGACGGAAAGCACGGGCAGGAAGGGGCAGCAGCGCCTGTCTGCGCCGCAGCCGCTGCCGCTGCCGCCCCCGCCGGTGCAAGCGGAACATCGGCCCGTGTCGGGAACGGTAGCGGTAGCAGCGGGGCTGGCGGCAGCAGCAGCGGCGCCGCAGGGGCGGGGATAAACGCCAAGGGCTTCATCAGCGGAAACGTGCTGACGGTGCTCTCGGTGACGGCGAACGCGGACGGGTGGAGCGAGGCGGTGGGTGCGGCGCTGGCCACGCGCGCCCGCGCGGGGTACGTCTTCGCGCAGGAGGTGGACCCCGACAGCCCCCAGAGCACGGAGTTCGTGCGGGAGGTGTTTCTGGACGAGAGGTCGGGGGCTCGAAAGGTGAGAGACCTGCTTGCTCGAGAGGCTAGGAGGGCTTTTGCTTGCGTGCTTGCTATCATTTTGTATTGCCTGCTTGGTTGCTGTCTTGTTGTCTGTTGATTTGCTATCGTTTTGTCTTGCCTGCTTGGGTGCTGCCTTGTTGTCTGTTAATTTGGCCCCGGGGCAGCGAGCAGTGCTGCCGTTGTGCTCACACGCGGGTCGTCTTCCTAGAGCCCGAAGACGTGCACTGTACGAAGTTGTGCGGTAGTCGCCCGCGCAAGGTTTCGCCACCGAAGCCGGGCGCCAGACTTCGTTCATGCTGCTGCTGCTGCTGCTGCTGTGAGGCTTCGATCGTGACTTGCCGGCAAGCTTCGCTCTTTGCCGGCGGACTTATATAGGGTGGCAAGCAAAATGCGGCCCTCTTGCCCTTTGCGGTGGCGCCCTGGGCGGGCATCGTGACATATATACCAGCATATTTGTTGTGCGTGTAGATGAGCGTGTTTCATCTTCGGCGCTGCCTCGCTGGGAAGCAATCAAAGGAGCTGCTGTTAGTTGCAGTTTTTTACCACCTTCGCTTCTTCACGAGTAGTCTAGGCCTGTAGTAGAGTTTACGAGTTTGCGAAGCCTTTTTGTGTGTGTCTTTGGCTGCTGCCCCCCAAGCAATGTCTGCCTGGTTGGTGAAAACCCAACGTGCCCCGTCCCGGCATTGTAGGGATGCGAGGATATATGGTCATACGACTACGACCATGCACGACATGAGTATACCCGCCCCCCCCCCCCGCGCGCTTCTCTCCTGCACCTGGTATATATGCGTGGTGGTGGTGGTGGGGGTTTTCTCTCGCACGACGTGGCGCACGCCGTCGATGCTCGTCACGCTCTCCGCGGGCCCGTGCCGTGCCGCTTCGCTGGTAAACAAATACTTCGTATGCTCGTATCATAGGAGACAGTTTTTTCTTGGCGCGTCAAGGCCTTTCTTGGCCTTAATATTCTAGTTTTTGGTGCAAGGGGGCGATCGGTCAAAAGGGGCGTCAAATTGCGAACTCCTCTTGATAACTCCTTTGCGTTTTTGGGGACACATGATTTGTGAATAGAGCCAGAGTGGGGTATGTTTTCACGGTTATGCTCGCGTCCTTGCCGCAGGCGCTCGAGGTGCGAATACGGCTCATCCCCGTGTCGCAGAAGGTCCTCCTCTGCAGCGCGTGGGTGGACTCGGGGGAGTACCTCGCCGCGGCGGCTAGGCTCGTGGCCAAGTGTCAAGCCGAGGTGTTCGGGATCGCTTGTGTGCGCTTCGAACAAAATCGCAGGTTGGTTGGTGTCTGCCTCGCTTGGTATTTCTTCTGCTAAAAATAGCGTTTTTTTCTATTCAATTTGTGTTTTTTTTTGGGTGGGTGGGTGGATGGATTGGTTGATGGGTGGTTGAGCGTATTTATTGTGGCACGCACAGCAGTAGCAGCATGACAGCCGCGACTGGTCAAACGTAGACTTTGGAGTCCTCCACGCCCGATATCGACATCGACACGGTAGTAGCACTCGCGCGGCGACACGAGATGCCTCGGCAAACGGAGTAAGACTCGCCTCGGTGCACCGGACAGCACTTCTTGTCCTTAGCTTATCCTCAAACCGCCAACGTTCCCGAGTTTTTGCGCAAAGCGGACGCGGATGTAGCTACACTTTTCGTATCGTTGATAAGCGGTGCTGTCAAGTGATGTCTACCGTGAACGCTGCCCTGCGTGCAGAGCGCAGAGGTGGGGGGCTTGCACTGGAACAAGCAGCTACAGGTACTGCGGCTGTAGCTCACAACCCTTGTGCTGTGAGGCTGCTACGGCTGTAGCTTACAACCCTGGTGCCGTGAAGTGCGTTGTTTTTGGGTCGTGTGTACGCGCACACGTCCTGCTGACCTCGTATGTTTTGCCCTTACGAGTACTCTCTTTGGTTGTGTGTACGTACGCACGCCCGGCTGACCTCATTTTATTTCACCTTTTTTCGGCTCTGGTTTTTCCTTGGGGGGTGGGCGTTCTGTGCTGTGCGTTCGCGGTGGCGGCGGACGGCAGCACTCAAGGCCTGGTCAACCGCTTCAACCTGTACGCGAAGTCCATGCCCAAGGGCTCCGTCCCCAGCCTGAACGTGGGCATGAAGAGCTGCATCCCGGCTTCTCTCACGAAGGGGTTCCACGGCTACACCTACAAGTGAGGCGCTCGCTTCGGCGGTATATATTGACTTGACAGACTGTCTGCTGGGTTGGGAGGTGCTGCGCGCGCGTGGTTGCGTTTACTTGTGCGTGTATTTGTCATGCGTGATCGTGTGTGCGTGATTGTGTGATGATGTGTGTGTTTACGTGTGTTTGTTTTGTGCGGAAACAGGATTGTAGCGATCGCCCGCGTCTCGTGTGTCACTCCGGCCACCTTCCTCCGGACTATACTAGACGGGTAAAGCGTGTAGAGGCTACGAGCTGGATCGGACGGTGCACACTATTATCAAGCCCGGTGTAAAACGATCAGCTATGTTTATTGACCCCACGTCGATGCCGCCCGGTGCTCGTCGTCCCTCCCTCTCTACCCCCCGTTCCGCGCTCCCCCCGCCCGCTCCACCTCTCTGCTCTTGGCACTCGCCAGCCGAGGGGCTGCAAAGGGAAGCGGGGTCTGGACCGCCTTGTCGAGCGCCGGAAGCAAGCTTGGAAGCAACGGCGTCGATGGAGTCCAGAGCGGGGGCGTCGAGAAAACGAGCGGGATCGGAGGTGCAAGTGGGGGTGGGGGCGAGGGCAGAGGCAGCGGCGTGCCGGCGGCGGCGGCGGCGGGCGCCGAGGTGAGGCATGACCGTGCGCGGAAGCGGAGACGGAACGGGTGCACGGGCGTCAGCCGGGGCGAAGATGCGGCCGGCGGCCCCTCGCCGCTTCTCTCGCCGGAAGTGTCGGCGGGGGCGGGGGCGGTGGCGGAAGCGGCACCGGCGGCGGGAGCAGCTGTAGCGGTAGCAGCCGCCGCCATTCCCACGCACGAGCCGATGGAAGACGATAAGGGAGGGATGCCGGCGGGAGCGGCGGCGGACGAGATATCGGGAGGCGAGGAAGTCACGGAACCGGGAGGTGGGGGGCAGCCCGCGCAGAGGTTCGGGGAGGGCGGGGTCAGCGAGGGCACGGGCGTCGGGGTCGGCGTCGTCGGTGTCAGCAGCGCCGGCGAGGGTGGCAGGGGATGGAGGCGGTTGCTCGCGGGCGGGAGCGCGATGTTTACCGAGGAGGAAGGGGACTACGCCGCGGATTCCGAGCGCAGCACCGACCACGAGTCGATGCACCTGTGCGGCGGGGGGCTCAGGGAGAGCGACGAGCACGAAACCTCGGAGAGGGAAGGGTTTCGCCGAAGCCCGGGGGACGGGGGCGTGGTAGCTGGGCTTGGGGCGGACGGAGCCGGCGGCCGTCAGGACCGTGGGCGCAATAGCACGCGAACCGCCGGGTACCGTGACGGCGGCGGGGTCCATCTCGAGTCCAGAACCTCCAGCCCGGAGGCTGGCTTGGGTGGGGACGACGGGAACAGCTCTGGTCGGAACAGCACCTCGGCGGGAGGCGAGGGTAGGTCGCGCTTGGGCACGTGCGTGTCGAAGCGCCGAAGGGTCGGCTCCGCCAGTGGTAGCGGTGGCAGCGGCGGTAGCGGGGGTGGCGTGCGAGGCGGCGCTGGTCAGGAGGAGGCGGGAGGAACGAGTGAATTGCATGCGCACGGCGAGGGCAGCCGTACCGGCGGGGTTGGAGAAGAGGAGGAGGAGGAAGAGGAGGAAGAAGAGCTCGAGCGCGACGAAGCAGGCACAGAAGCTGTCGAGACGCGAGCGCTCGCGGTCGGTGGCTTGAGCGTCGGAATGGGGACGGGGACCCCGCTTGAGTGGAAGGCCAAGCTCGGCCGCCAGCCCATCTTCATGTCGCGCGGGATCCCGGAGAAGGGCCGAGGCCTTCTGTCCCATAGCGAAGGCGAAACCCACGGCACAAGGAGTCCAGGGAGGGGCGGCCTCGGGACATTATCTGGGCCGCTGCAAGACCCTGAAGACGACCGCGACCGTGCCAGTAGCTGTAGCAGTGCGGACTCTCCCGTCCCTAGCACCATCAGGGCTGGGTGCAGTATTATCGTACGCCCAGGCTCGCGGGGGGCGAGCAGGGCGGGCGCAGGTTTAGCGGCGGCGGCGGCGGCGGCAGATGACGGGAGAGGTATCCGCTCGGACACCGCTGCGGCAATCGGCAGGGGCATGGCAGCAGCAGCAGCGGCGACGACAGCGGTGACGGCGGCGGTGGTGGCTGGGGTGGGGGCACCGAGAGAAGCCAGGGCTCCACCCCCCAACACTCCCGGCGGGGCTGTTCCGTGGCACCATACGAGCGTGTACGAGGCAAACGACCCCACCGAGGACCGGCATGCGGAGGTGTCCCACACAGAGCTGGGGGTGAGGATCTACTGCGTTTGCGATGGACACGGGGGCAGTCGGGCTGCGCAGTTCGTGTGCGATCACCTCGCCGGCGACGTCTTGGCGAGGGTGGTGGCGATGGCGGCGGCCGCGCGGGAGCGGGGGGGTCTCGGCGGCGGCGGCGGCGGCGACGACGGGTGGACCGGAGACGAGGAAGAGGTGCGCCGGTCGCTGGCGGACGCCTTCACCTCTTGCGACGAGCAGTTCATCGCCCAGCTGGACCCGAGGAAGAACAGGGGCTACATCAACGCCGGCTGCTGCGTCCTGCTCGCCCTCCTCATCCGTTCGAAGCTCTACGTCGCTCACGTGGGGGACTGCCGCATCGTTCTCGGAACCACGGAAGCGGACGCTTCGCGGTTTCCCCCCGATTTTCTGTCCGCAGCTTCTACTACGGTGACCTCTCCCGGGGCGGCAGGGGCGGTGGGCGCAGCTAGCGTAGCTGGCGGCGGCAACGGACGAGGCGGAGATTTTGGCCGCGAGAGCGGGGGCTTCAGGAGGGCCACGGGGTCGGTAACACCACCGGGAGGTAGGCGCGCGGGGTGTCCTACTCGCTCTTCTCCCGGGGGCGGGCTGGGCGCCGTCGCGCTGTCTCGCGACCACAACTGCGACGACGCGGACGAGGTTGCGCTTGTGAGGGCGCGGAGCGGGGACGAGAAGGCCATCCGCGTTAGCCGGAACGACCAGTACAAGGGAGCCAGGGCCATCAAGCGCGTGGCGGGGTCGCTGGCGGTCACGAGGGCGGTCGGAGACGCGTACCTAAAGAAGGCCGCGTTCAGCTTCAGCCCTTATAAGGCGAGTACTCCCTGTACCATGTTCATATCGTACCCCCTCGGGAGGGATGAGACGAGCCGGTAGCGATGTTGTTGCCGTTGTCGGTGTCGGGTGTTGGTGTTGGTGTTGGTGTTGTTCCACCGGCCTTACCCGGGGACAGCACTGCTGTATGTCTGCTGTAGACAGCCCGGTAGGGGTGGCGGAATACACCAACTAGCCAGTTTTTGGGGGCCAAACTACTTCTCGAAATTATGATTGCATGGTGCTTGCAGTGATATATAGGGTTAATCGCGAAGCACCAAGTATGAGAAGATGGTGTATTGTGTTGGGACCTCAAAATCCCGCTCTTGGACGTTTGCCGCGGCGAGGGGGGGAAGTGGAGTTGAATCATCTGGGGGAAAGTTGCGTGTCCCACGTGTGGCTCATAAGACCGCCCCCTTCCCTCCGCGCGGTGACGATCGCGCGCTGTCGGCCCTTTTCGGAATGCTCGGCGCTTGCGCATTTTGACGTTTCGTTCCACGTGACCCCGTATGCGGGAGGACCCTCCCCTCCCCTTCCTAACTAACAGTACCCACACGCTCGCTCTCCTTTCCCTCGCCCCCCGTCCCGTCGCCCCCCGCCCCACGTCCCGCATCCCAACCTAACGGGTTTCCTTTCCCACCGCGCAACAACCCGGTCGACTCGAATCGGTGAGGACAGGAAGGGGTCCCCTATATCACGGCTGAACCTGCGGTGACAGCTTTCGAGCTTACCTCGAGCGACCGCTTCTTGGTGCTCGCGACTGACGGGGTGTGGGAACAGGTTTCCAACGAAGAGGCGGTGCGCTGCGTGTCCGCGGCGCTGGGGTCCGCCGGCGCCGGGGGCACCGGGGCACCTCCTAGCGATAGTAGCCCGACCATGAGCCGCCGCCAGCGCTCGACCCCGGGTCGGGCGGCAGCGGAAGGGGGTTGGAGTGGTGCCACGGTGGGCGGGACGATGGGGGGCGTGGCGGCGGCGGGGGCGGCGGCATTTGCGGCGACCAGCGACGCTCTCGTGGACTACGTGCTCGCGCGCTCGGCCCAGGGACACGGGATGTCGGTTTCTTCCTTGCGGGCCTTGCCTCGAGGCCCTCCCAGGCGGATGCTGCACGACGATGTTTGCGTGACGGTGGTGCACCTGACGCCCGCCCAAACACAATAGGTACCGTTGACGTTGTCGTTGTGGGAGGGGGTATTTCGATCGGCGGCGGCTGCGGTGGGGCCGGTGGGGGCGGTGGCGGCTTCGGCGGTGACGGGAAAAGGGGCGTTGGCGTTGATTATTGAGGCTTTTGGTATGCAAAATCTGCGGGGGAAATCGGAGGCGAGCAGGAAGAGGGGGTGGCGGTGGGGGTGGAGGGGGGGGGTGCAGGAGGAGGAGGAGGGGTGAACGGAAAATTCTCGTTTTTTATTGTTATTATTATCGTTGCAGCGTGGCGGCGGAGCGCATCGCAACGACCCGTTAGTGGTTTGTTGCTTTGTTCGTGTGTACGTAGTGTCTGTATAGCTGCTGTCTCCAGATTTAGTTACGATCCAGCACTACGCCGCGTGCGTTGTAACGTACAAGTGGGCGCCGTTTGCTGTCCGGACACAAAGGGCCGGCACAGCAGTGTAGAAAACTACCGCACACGGCTGTTTCGTTTTTTTTGTTGTTATCGTTCATTTTTCGGGAAAGAGAAGGTGCCCTTGTCCTTCCTTCTCGTTGGCTTTGAAGGGGTTGCTGAAAGCTTGGTCGTTTTGCGCATGGGACGACGGTGCATCATATACATAGCATACCTGGTACATGTTACCTGAGACCATCAGTGTACAGAGGGTACTAAGCTGTAGTAGCAGTGGGGTGGTACACTGCTTTGGTGTAGATTTTGTTTTGGGGTAGGTCTTGTACTCGGTGATATATACACATACGATAGCACATATTGCGTTGCTACGTATATAGAACCCTCCCGAGTGTACTACTGTAGGCAGGCGGGCAGGCAGACATCCTTCTCTCTCGCTGATACGTCCGTGAACCCTTGCGTCCTTCCATTACGAGTACTAGTACTGCTCGAACAAACTCTTTCCATGCTATTATGTTTTTTTTTCTCGCTTTATTTTTTTCTCGCACGTGCACTTGATGTCCAACAGGTAAGAGAGACGCTCGCTCGCACACGCGCGCGCTTCGCTCGCTGTTGCTACGATGCTGTCCTCTTCTTCTTGTTATCTCCTTGCGGGCATCCGCCGACTTGTTGTCCGGGTTTTTTTATATACATACGTATTGTTTTTCGTTTCGTGCCCGCAGTTTTGATTGGTCATTTTTTTTATTATTGTCGTTTCGTTTCGAACCTTCCGCGGCGATACTGTCGGTCGGTCGGTAGTTCGGAGCGGTCGATCGGTCATGTTCCGTGAACACACAAATAGGCGATGTATTTCTATGACAGTACTGAGTATTTTGTTTTATGATATTGTAGCAAACGTTTACCGCCGGGGTATCGTACGCCAGGGATGATTGGCGATGGGATGGTTGATGAGTGAGCCGTTTTTGCTCGCTTCGTCGACGACAGTTCGTCCGGGTCTATTTTTTTTTTTGTGTGTGTGCTGGTTTCACCCCTCCCTCCGCACTTACTTGTCTACCCGGGCATATTGTTCTGGTACGTCTTCTTTACAGGCGGGTACTACTGGTGCTGTACGCTTAGTGGGTGCCAGAGGTGCGACGTTGGGGTATATAGAGGGTACACGCGCGCCACCGACACGTCATGGCGGCCAAGGATGAGTAGCAAAGCTTTGGGCTTTGAACTGTCACGTGTTGTATGTATGCATACTGCATATACTGCTGCGCTACCCTCTTCTTCTTGTATTGTGTTGGATTGCATGTGGGTGTTGTTTGTTCTCGAAGTGAGAGATTTGATCGGTGTGTGTGTGTTTTGTGCTACTTTTACATGTTCAGCATGTTATTTGTGATGCATATTGGTTTTCTTTTTCTGCTGTTTCTTTGGCTAGATGTTTTTTTTGGTTTCTTGTGGCAGCCTTGTCTGCTCTGCACCTGAGACCGATTGTTGATTGATTTGAATTGGATTGATTGATGATGATGTTGGTTGGTTGTTACTATTGTTGTTTATTGTTACTACTGTAGTACTGTAGTGTTTGACAACAACAAAAAACAAGAAAGGAGTTCACTTTTTATTTTACTTTTTCACAAACTTTTCAGGCTTGTTCAACGGGTTGTCGCTGAGGGTAAAAAACGCCTCCCACGAGCTGAGCTGTGCGGGACGTACGTAGAGTGATGGTTATATAAAACACAAAACAAAACAACCAAAACAAACATATCGCCTCCAACACCTTCCCTTATTGCTGTCGTAATCATGAATAAACATGAAGTGGGTGGTCCTTGCCTGATATATTTTTAGACAGACAGACGACGTGCGTAGTGCTATACAAAGTATACGACTAAATACAACTTATTATACCGCGCACGGCATTATTTCGTGGGCGATAAACCTAACGCGGCAGGCTCTCTTCTGGTGTGCCCCCGCCAGTTCTTGTTACTACTACTGTAGAAGAAGAAACATATCATCAGCCGTCGAGGTAAAATCAGCTACTACCCCGAAGTTTTTTTCATCCGCTTTTTGCTCGCACGAACAAAAAGTGCTTATTATTCTTCGACCCGCTCGGCAAAAACGGCGCGCGGAGGATCACACAAAAAAGGGGAAAACATACCCCCGACCCAACGGACGGTGACCTTGCGGCGAGCACTTCGCAGAACGAAGGGAGGGGGGGGGGGTNCTCGCCCAAACCTCACGGCGCTTCGCGCTTGGTGCAAGCAATGTCTGCCATGGTTGGATGAAAACCCGACATGCTCCGTCCCGGCATTGTAGGGATACGAGGGTCAATATGGCCATACGACACGGCCGTGCACGATATGAGTACACCCCCCCCTTCAAGAGGGTCTACGTGGTCATACGACTACGACCGATGCACGGATACGAGTACACTCCCCCCCATTTGTACACTAAATAGTAGCGAGAAAACGATCGCTATCTTAGGAGATAGATGGTGGCCACAGGCGGCGAAACAGGAAGGGGATAAGATTAGCAAAAGGTTTCTTTGTAATAATGGAAACAACGTAATGAGCGCCCAAATGTTGGAGGTGTCTCTATTAGGAGTAGGAACGGTGCTCCGTCTCGAAAGGGATGCGTGGTCAATGGTCAATTGACTAAGGCAAGCAACAAATGAGCACGCCCCCCCCGATTCCTTTACGCCTCTCACTGCGTGAGCTAGACAACCAGGGTATCGTTTTTTTTTGTTTTTGGCGGTCACCAAAGCTGGCGGTCTTGTTAGATCATTTGTGCGGGGTGGAGAACCTTGACTCCGCACAAGAGGGACGATGGTATCACGTAGTGTCTGTATGATAAGGCACCCACGAGGCAGATACCACATAATACACCCATGGTTGTCTCTGGAAGTGGCCAAACCGAAAAGCAAATAAAACCATTGAACGCTGCCACCCATACCCAAAAAAAGTACGCACAACATGCGGAAGTACTCCGCACAAGCGATTCTTGATAGGATGCAGCTCACCCTCCATGCGAATTCGCCGAACACCTAATTAATCGCGCTTCGCACTTGGTGCAAGCAACCAATGTCTGCCTGTGGTCGGCAAAAACCCGACGTGCTCCGTGCCGGCAAGGCATGCGCGCGACTACGGCGATGCACGACAATGAGTCTCGCCCAATCACCTCACGGCGGCTCGCGCTTGGTGCAAGCAATGTCTGCATGGTGTGAAAACCCACTGCTCCGTCCCGGCATTGTAGGGATGACGAGGTATATGGCCATATGACAACGGCCGTGCACGATACTGAGTACACCCCCCCCTCACAGGGTCTAGGTCATAGACTACGACCTGCAGGCAATGAGTACACTCCCCAAGTTTGTACACTAAATAGTAGCGAGAAAACGATCGCTATCTTAGGAGATAGATGGTGGCCACAGGCGGCGAAACAGGAAGGGGATAAGATTAGCAAAAGGTTTCTTTGTAATAATGGAAACAACGTAATGAGCGCCCAAATGTTGGAGGTGTCTCTATTAGGAGTAGGAACGGTGCTCCGTCTCGAAAGGGATGCGTGGTCAATGGTCAAATGACTAAGGCAAGCAACAAATGAGTACACCCCCCCCGATTCCTTTACGCCTCTCACTGCGTGAGCTAGACAACCAGGGTATCGTTTTTTTTTGTTTTTGGCGGTCACCAAAGCTGGCGGTCTTGTTAGATCATTTGTGCGGGGGTGGAGAGCCTTGACTCCGCACAAGAGGGACGATGGTATCACGTAGTGTCTGTATGATAAGGCACCCACGAGGCAGATACCACATAATACACCCATGGTTGTCTCTGGAAGTGGCCAAACCGAAAAGCAAATAAAACCATTGAACGCTGCCACCCATACCCAAAAAAAGTACGCACAACATGCGGAAGTACTCCGCACAAGCGATTCTTGATAGGATGCAGCTCACCCTCCATGCGAATTCGCCGAACACCTAATTAATCGCGCTTCGCACTTGGTGCAAGCAACCAATGTCTGCCTGTGGTCGGCAAAAACCCGACGTGCTCCGTGCCGGCAAGGCATGCGCGCGACTACGGCGATGCACGACAATGAGTGGGTCACGCGATTGAACAGATTGACCTTATGGGACCCAGGCAGACATAGCGATAAAAAAAAGAGAAGTGCGGTCATTCTTATCAACCGTCTAACTAGATCGAGCGCGCAACAAACTATCAGAACATACATCGTATAGCTTGGGTGTAGCTTGGGTCGAGTTTGGAGTTGGTGTTTGCACACCCCTCGGAAGTAGTGGCAACTGATCCATCACGATCAGCGCGGCCTCCACGCACGCCTACCTCCCTTAAGGATCACCGTGGGTGATGGTGGCCACGATCGACTTGTCGTGGAGCTACCGGGGCGTGGATGCCCCTGAGACAAACTTCTCGGGAAAACTAAGTATGCCAATCCCTAGGACTCTGTCCGCGGCGAAAAACTCCCCACAATCCACATGATAACGTAACTCCAAGCAGATTTAGAGTCAGAGGTATCGCGTGGGGCAAGCGGCTGGTGTTGGCTCGGCTGGTGGTGTTGGTTCACCTGCGCTTCAGCTCGGGGGAAAGTTATTGCGTGCCGCGCGTCTATGTTTACTGCGACACAGCAAGGGGCACGTTGTCGCCACATCCTCCTCGATGCCCAACATCGTGCCCACGAACTGCGACGTGGGGGTGACTTCAAGGGCATCCGTTGGTGTTGGGGGGCGTCCGAAGGCAGGTGGTAGCTCCCGCCTCTGTAAGGCTCCTGCAGCCGACCTTGGCAAAGGCTCTTGTTTGTTTCCCTCCAATAGCGGGTTGTCCGGTTCAGGCGGGGTTTCCGTCACGGCAAGCTGGTCCAGGACAGCGGCGTGCATGACATGGCCGACACGTTGGGCCATACCAGGTGTTTCCTACGAAGCTGTTGTTGAGCTTTTGCGGGGGTTTGAGGTACTTGTGCCGCGCATCGCGAGCATGTCAATTCCTGGAGGTCTTGGGGCGGCGTCCTCCACTGTACTCGGGACCCCACTCCTGTAAAGATGCAGGAACGACGCCTTCCATGTCTTCTCTCGGAACTCTCCATGTGTCGTGGATCGCCTGCAGACTCCTTTCAAACTGGTTGGTGATCTCCCGGCTCCGTCTCGAAAGAGATGCGTGGCGCATGGTCAAAATACGAAGGCAAGCAACAAATGACGCCCCCCCGCCCCGATTGAGGTAGTTCCGTCTTCACTCGGTTACTCAAAGAGTCCGTGAGGTCCACAGCACCTCGGGTAATACCCCTACCTTGCTCCCAATGGGAACACACACCCTCCTTGCTTCTGCCGACGACAACCCCAGCCCTCCTGCTCTCGTCGACAGGTGGGCCCGTGCCCGTCTGGTGAAGCCTCAATATCAACCGATCGCCTGGACATCCCTCCTCGAAGAACGGTTATGCCTCTACGTAATCCAGCGGTACTTCGAGGATGTGCTCATACGCCTTGTCTGCACGCCGTTGTCGGCCCTCCTGCATGTTTGGAGGGGCGTAGCCGTGTCTAGGGCGCGCTCGAGGTATAGCTCGTCCTCTGCCCGAGGGAGTCGGTAGCAATGAGGGCGGCGGTTTTCTTGTCTGGCGTACCTGCCAGGCAATTGCGCCAGACAATCCACGCCTCCGTGCTTTGCGGCCCCCACTGCGCGCTTTACCGCGTACTCTTCGGTATCGGTTGGGACGCCCGCCGCCGCCACCCTTTCCTCTCCCGCGATTCGGGCGTTGGCACGTGCCAGGCGTGATTTTTCTTCTGCCGAAACTTCTTGCGCCGTGGGAACGCTACTTTTTGGAGGTATCGCCACGGTCTTGGCGGGGCTGGCAATTATGGCGATTCCGTCACGCTTGCGCTGTGAAGGGAGGGTATGGCTCTGCCCATGCTTACCGTGAGCCCCATGCATGTCGTGACCCTCGCGAGGCTGGAGGCTTTATTTAGCTAACGCCCCCTCGAACGCTTCATTCAGACCCGGTCGCAACGATATATATGAAAAACATCACCGGCCTCAAAGGGTCCCCTTGATGTACCCATCCTGGAGCAAGAGATCGTCCGGTGCTCCCTCGAGTCCACCCGACAGAGCATACCCTCTGATCTGTCACCTTAATACTTGGCCACAAACAGAGTGAGCGCCGGCACGCAGGTGGCCAGCTCCGCAAGCACAGACGTCCCGTTGACCGTGTTGATCACGTTGGGGCAGACTGCGAGAACAAGCCGACCGTCCGTCTCGTAAAAAACAACGCTGTATATGTGCTCGACTCCCGCCGGTACCGCGAACCCAAACTGCCCTGTTTCGCGGTCGAGTTCTTCCAGGCGCAATCGCCACGGTCGCGTCGCCCCTGCGGTACTGAACCGCCTCCACTTCATGCCGACGCATACAGGACGGCAGTTTTCCCCTAACGCGTGAGGACGAGACTGCGAGAAGAGACTGCGAGAAGGGCTCCAAAAACCCCGGTGGTAATGCGTTACCAGCATCAAGGATTATCCGCCAGAAGACTGCCATGCCCTTGCTAAAGTTATCCAGTCCGATGTCGGTGTGGGTGATTGATAGAAGGCGCGTGAAGCGTTGGCCGCCGTTTACGGGGTCCGATAAGGCGCTGCGGAAGCTGATGCTGTCGAAGAGCACGCAGGAGCGTACTCGTCGTCCAGGCGTCACGGTGAAGCACTTCCTTCTTCTACCGGGGCGGCACTCGTCAGCACCGCCGCCGCCACCACCGCCGCCGCCGCCGCCACCGCCGCTGCTGAGACTGTTGGCGTGTTCTTCGGGCGAGACTTCGGCGACCAGGGTGGCCCGCGGGATGTGACTTAACCCCCCCCGGCGTAGCGATACGCCGACGACGCACGATCGTGCTTAGCCTACTCCAAACCTTCTTGTGCTACATTCCTCTGCCTTGCGTCCCCTCACCTGGTATACGCAATCAGCCACAACAACAGGAGGACTATGTCGCTCTGCTCGACTAACACAAACCTCGGTTGCCTCTTCATTCGGTCGCCCGGCGAGTGCAGCGGGGCTGAAGAATACACCTAATCCTGATCGCCAGCAGGAGCAACTTCGGGATCGCTAAGTCCCGTCTGTTAGCCGGTGCTCTCACAAGTCGTGATTGAAAGTGTCGAGCACGTGAATGCTTAGACGCGCGTGTGTCAACCAGCTACGGCTATCCTTTCTTTCAGGATGCGAAGCATTGCTGCAGGTCTCCCGCGGAAACAGTATCAAGTGGTGGTCCCATCCCAAGGTCATTCTGGTTCCATCCATATCAATGCCCCACGACTGCGCAGGCCTTCACCGGGCGTGACCCCCCCCCCCCATCCGCGGGCCCCGGTTGCGAGGAACCGGCTCCATTTAAGCCGTCTCCTCTAATGCATCCCGTCTCGTGCACCGGACTCCGCAACCGGCTGCTGGCAGTGAAGCGGTGCCGGTGCCGCACATCTCGCGAGGGGCTCCACCACACAGCCCTTGTGTACGAGTAGCTCGTGGCGCCCGTTTTCATTTAAAGGGAAAACGTACCGCCCGGTGCCCCTGTTGCAGCGTTGCAAGAAGTACCCCGCCTACCATGTCGCCTGCTCATCAAGTGCCACCGCTGAAGAAGGCGCAGGGTCGCATTCTCAGACGCGACACCCGACCCTCGAGGGATAACCCGGCTGATGGTGCCGCTTCGGCCAGTGACGTAGCCCCCCCTCGCAGTTACCGGTCGCGGGGGTCTGTTCCCGTCTCTGGCCGCCCGCTCCCCGGCCGCTCCCCTGTACGACGCGAGATTGCCGTCCGCGGGCCAACAGTAACCGGGTGAACGCTCACCCCTCCCTTCCCGCGAGATTCGATCTCCCGTTGCCACCCTCCCTTTGCCCAGGGCCTGGAGGCGGCGAGCTGACCCCCCGCCGACGGGCTCTCCCCCGATTGTGGTGCCTATAACATACATACACATATATATCTCCAACCAAAGATATCATCGCTCGTTGCTGTTTCGTTGTACGTCATGTGTAGCACTGCTACTCTGTACAGCTGCCCCACACAGATAGTCTATACAATGTCATGTAAGCATGTAAATTATGTCAGCTTTTTCATTCCGAAAGAACAACGCCCTGCACTTTGCCGGAAGGCAAATACAATAATGATCTACTAATTAATAAAAAAACTGATACCCATATTATACGACCAGAGACTACAGGGTACTTACTTCTACGAATAATGAAAATGTCCAAAGTTTCCGTAGTCTGTGTGTTGTACGATACTTACCACTTTTACCACACACAACAACAGCGAATAAATATGATGCATGTGCATGTTCTAAAGAAAGAAAGGCATTGCTGCAACTAACTTCTTTGTATTATTATGTGTGCCAACCAGCGGAGGTACCAAAAAAATGATGTGTAAATCTATGCACAGATATTATTGTATGTCATACCGGTACGCTGATCGGTCATGTCATATTTTACGAATACAAACCGCGCACAGGGTACTTCGTAATAAGCTGTACCAGGTAGCTCTCGTGCGCGCTGGTCCCAGTCGGAGTTTGTCAAGGGGTGCAGGGCGCGAGGCGGCAAATAACAAATAACCCCACATGACATTGATTGTGAGATGATGAGATATATTTGAGAGGATCATCAACAACAGTAAGTCGGAGCTATACTATACAAACATGCATACATAATAACAAGCAGTGGTATACGTACATATACCAGAGCTAAGCATATCACAGCAATGCCAGTAGTATTAAATAGCAGCACAGCAAGCCAACAGCAGATAGATGTCGACGCTAAACACAGAGGAAATCGACACACACGAGAAAGGTTGAAACAACTAAAGAAACCGAAACGGACAAAAAAGCCACGGGAAACCAAATATCCCCCCCCCCCTGTCCCCAGGAGTTCAACTTTTCGAGGCGTTATTTTTTTGTTGTTGACCGCGATGTCTATATGGACGAGGAAGGTTTTAAAGTGCGTATATACGCGCTGCACTCAGCGGAGGGAGTTACAGAGGCTAGTACAAAGGTACAAAGGTGAGGAGTGCGTCGGTACGGCTGTGTCGAAACTTTAGGATCAGTGGTGTTCATGCATGCCTGGGAACCCGTCTCGCCAGACAGACCCACGTGCCCACAGTCTGAAAGGTAACCAGTCTGCAGCTCAAAAAAACAATTGCGCTTGGTTTTATGTACAACAAGCAGTACCGCTTTAGTGTGGCAGTAGTACAGTAGTAGTACTCTTTGGCAGACCAATTGCCTCCACTACTGCTGCGGCTCTCCCTCATCCGTCTGCCCCCGTCCTCTCCTCTCTCTTTCGCTCAGAACGTCCCGGAGTGCCGCCGAATCCCTCCTGGTAAATCAGAAGTCGTCGCGCCATTGCGTGGGAGGTAACCTCTCGGGCGCGGCCAAAACAGAACAAGCCTAAAATCACGAGGAGACAAAAGGGAGACATCCTCGCCAAAGCAAGGTGGAGCAACGACGCCCTCACACGACGCCACGGACCTCCATCCCGCTGTACATACCGTAAGCGTTCCGTACTGTAGTAGATGCCCTGGCCAAGCACGGCACGCGTAGCGGTCCACAGCGGGGGTGGTGATGTCGTACAGCGATAACGCGTTCGCGATGGCGTCGCGCAACACGCCCGTGCGAGACGAGCTTGTGCTGAGTCTCGACGATATTGTCCCGATGCTCAAGAGCTCGGAAGGGATTCCGGTGGTGAAGCACACCAAGCGGGGGCAGAGCGAGAACCGGCGGCTCCGTCTCGACACCGACGTGTCCACGCTGGAGGTGTTCCGGACGAGCGCGGGCTACATCAACCGGAAGATGTCGACGCGCGCGTACAACTTGAGCACGCTTGAAGAGGTGAGAGCCATTGGGAGGAGCGAGGAGAAGCGAGGAGAAGCGAGGAGAAGCGAGGAGCGAAAAGGCTCTTGTAGGCGAGAGGCCCGGTCGGTGTAATAATTTATGCCTCATTTTTTGCCTCATTTTGTAGTACAATTTGATTTTTACCCTCCTGTTTTGTTTTTTTGCCTCGTGCCTGGTATAATGTACCAGGTTTAATGTCAAGAACACACACCGCAGATACGTTGTACAAATAGCGAGTACAGCAGCAGCAGCAGTACAGCGGTAAAAATATTACGAGTGTTGATTGTGCAGTACGTTGTAGTCGCAAGTATCGATGCACAGGAAATGAAAACCCCAAACTTCTTGACTTGGTTATACTCCTTGGCCTGCTTGTTATGTCGACGACCGACAACTCGCTTCTTCTGCACTGCAGAGGTTGCGATTTATTTCCAGCAAGAAGCGAAAGCCAAAAGCTGGGCATGCGGCGGTAGCAACAGAGCAGCAGGAGCAGTAACAGCAAGAGCAGCAGCAGCAGGAACATCTACAGAGTAGGCAGTGCACACATACCATACGTGCAATCATGCTGTGGCAAGAAGTATTGGACTTACAGCAGCACGTAGCGTAGTACTCGTACTCGTATCATAGGGCTGGACACTGGCACCCTCAACCCGTAGAATTATGATGACTGCGTCAGCTATCAGTATACTGGATTGCATCAGTATACTGGTCGTCGCACAGGCGCTGATATGTAAAACACTCTGATATTTATTGTTACCCCGTCGCTCATATCCTGGGGACACAGAGGAGTAGGCTCTCACCAGCGAACAAAGCACAGGAAAGCCCAAGACTCCCCCTCTCTCTTGTCTCTTCTCTCCTACCGAAACGCATTGGGAGTAGTCTCTTACCAGCAAACACAGCATGACAAAGTCCTCTCTCTCTTATCTCCACTCTCTTCCGAAACGCGTGTTGAGGGGTTTCCGTGATATGGCATGTTTCTCAGCCGCACGTACAGCAAACATCATTAGTACAGTACCTGCGGTATCAATCAACTATACCGGCAGCTATTAATACTGGCACGCTCAATCAGGAGATTGTCACTGGCAGTACTGCTACGGTGCCAGTGCGCAGCCCTGGCCATTATTATAGTTTTTTAACATAAAGCACCAGCAGCAGCTGACCAATAGTATTTTGAAGACCGGTTCTAAAGGTTCAACTTGATCGATTTCTCTCGTTTCTATACATACGCATGCACGATCCACTACTACTGCTGTAGCACCGCCACAAGCACCGCCCGTATTTTGCATCGTATACTGCTGTATTTGGGTATACCAGGTGCATGATACCACCGTACGACTGCGGTCTGTACGACGTCTATGTACGACGTGCATACTTCGTGTGACATGAACGAACTGGTAATCGCGGGTAAATCTTCCGTGTTATTTTTTTGGGTGATCTCTCCCGCGGGTACTCGTAGCGTGCCCACCTATGGGGTATGAACCTCCAAAAAAACGGGTATGTGATGCGAGCTGTGTGATGCTGCTGCACCAGTATTACATGAATGTATATCTGATCTGGTATCGTATGATGTCCGAGTTCGCTCAACATTTTCTTTGGTTTCGGTTGGACTCTTGGGTCAAAGTTGTCCATGGATGGATATATGCTGAATGGATCGATTTTTTTACACGTTGGCTCGGATAACTTGATTATATTATTATAGCAGTCACTACTACGATCTACTGAGTACGATATGTAGAGAAGAACACATATAGGGTACGTGTTACTACTGCTGTAGTACGATGATAGAGCCCTACGGTCAGTTCAGCAGCAGTAGTACCAGTAGGTCCCTGTGAGGCTCACTCGAGGTTCTGGTCAAGGCCGGTATGACGGCAAATAATCAGATATATGGCACGTTTGAAGGCTCACGCACTCACGTTTTTCCTTTGGGACAAATCACTTGAAATTTGAGTTGAATATTATATTTGTAGCAGAACCAAGCAGAACCAAGTGTTTTATTGCCTTGATGGCGATGTATCGTGTCAACAAACCAAGTACAACACCTGTAGACCGGAACTCCCAAAAATAGGGGACAGGGGGCGATTCATTTGAACAGCTCATTTTAGCACGCGCCAGGGAGAGAGAAGTTTCTTCGCACAAGGCTAGGGTCTCTTCGTCTCTTCTCTCGACTTTTGTCCCCTGTTTATTATGGGGTTTCCGGTACAACGGCGTCATTTTTTAACCCGATAAATGCCGTTTAATTAAGGCTCGTGACTGGTGAAGGCTCGAAACAGCACCCCTTCTTTGGAAAAGGGCGTTGAGGCGTTTTTCAAGGGGAGCCTTAAATGTTACGGCCTTAACGCTCTCTGACCACGCGTATATGTGGTCGCCCCGGTGGGCTAGCAGGTAACCACGAAGCCTGTTGGCGTCAAGATCGCGAGTTCGAGCCCCGCGGAGTGCATGCTCGTAGGGACTTTTTCTTGCAAAACATATCTTGACTAGCGGAAAGCGCGAGAGCGTGAGTTAGCAAAATTCGATGAAAATCGACGAGCGTTGGGAAGGCTGAACCCTCTGCGCGATAAAAATCAAGGCAAGAACCGTAGTGGGGGAGGAGGGAGAGGAGCCTACTTTGTGACCCCGGATCTGAGTTACGACTAGGGAGGGAGAAAGACGGAAGGGGAAAAAAAAAAAAAGGGAAAAAAAAAAAAAAAAAAAAAAAAAAGTGTGTATGTTCTTCACATTAAACCTTCATTTCTACCCGTCGACATCCAGCACACCTAGTGTCCGTGCCGATTCTTCATCCTAAAAAGGTACCAGTTCTGTGGTGGTCACAAAACTACGACACAGAGATACTACGCTCAGTGCAGTAAGCAGAGCACCAGCCGATAAATAGTTCCAGGTTCCTGGCCGATGGACCGCATATGTGAAGAATACAGACATACAGATGATAGAGCGGTAGACGTGGACACCTGTGTGCTGACAGGTAGTGGATCTTTAAGGAGGTTTGGTGCTCGGCGCCAGAGCCGACCTCCCGACCCGAACCCTGACCCGAATCCTACGTATGCCAGTGATGAGTGCTGGGATGCTGCGCTCTATGCTGTGCTTGGTAAGACTCTGTGTTGATTCGACCGGCGGGGATGCTGTGCTTGGAAATACTCCATTAGCCATTAGTAGGTTGATTCCGCCGGCTCGGGATGCTGCTGCTGTGGCTTAAAAAGACTCTTATTTTTTGTTAAATAGGTTGATTGAGCCGCTTACAATATATACCACTACGTGTGTCCCATATTATAAGGATCGATTGGATTAAATATGAATATACAAGCGGTCTTATATTACTGGACAGGGTCGTACCCCTTAGCCAACCAGGTGTACGCAAGTAGCTACCCCAGGAAGATTCACCATCAGCCGATGTCCAGGTCCACTACTAATACTGGCAGTTTGTTCTTCTTTTTTTTCTTTTAGTCTTTTGTCAAACGTATTGTCAAGTGTCAAATCAAGCCTGCGTGCCGCAATTGGCAAATTGGTGGGTAACTCGATGAATCTCTTTTGCGTAGACACATAAACATGGCGCAGAGTAGTGTCTTTCGGAACGACAACCGGACGACTTTATGAATGAACTGAATGAATGAACGAAGCGGTCTGAGGTTTAAGAACGAACCTCGAGCGTCCGACTACGTAATGACGACCACGTATGATAGGATGACATGATGCGTATGAGCACGTGTGATACGTATATATATACGTACAGCAGTAATCACCGCGGGGCAAACCTCACCTACTCCCTACTCCTGGGCTCCTGGGTGTGCTGGATGTCGACGGGTAGAAAGAAAGGTTTAATGTGAAGAACACACACTCCGGTCTTTTACGTACCGGGTATGACCATAAAAAATGGTCATGCTCAACTCAGCTGCTGTACTCTGTGTTCGTATGT
Organism: Saccharina japonica; assembly: GCA_008828725.1. Taxonomy (NCBI): domain Eukaryota; class Phaeophyceae; order Laminariales; family Laminariaceae; genus Saccharina; species Saccharina japonica. Next base: position 46,304 of record MEHQ01002293.1, read on the forward strand.
ACCAGATAGCCCGTAGCCATAGAGCCCAACCCCTGCTTTTGGCCTTCGTGTGGCCGTATAATATAAGCGCAAGGCGCATTTTGCCTTGCCTTGCGTGTCATTGCCCTTGCCTGCCTTGAATGGCTTTGCATTGCTTTGCTTTGCATCGCTTTGCATTGCATTGACTTGCCTCGCGTTGCCTTTCCCTACCTTGCATCACGTTTGCCTTGTGTTAGCGTGTTGCCTATTCCTACGCTTAGTGGGATGTCCTCGTGCCTACTAAAAATCGATTTCGTGGGTTCAAGTCTCACCGAGTGCACAATCACATACACGTGCTCGTAAACGACTTTTCCTTTAAAAAAAAAAAGGATCATGATCGCGGAGAGCGCGAGAACGTGATTTAGCAAAATGCGATGAAAATCGACGAGCAGTCCATCCCTTTTCTTTTCTTCGCCCTTCTTTTCTCTCTCCCTCTTAGTCGTAACTCAGATCCGGGCTCACTAAGTAGGCTCTTCTCTTCCCTCCCCACGACGTAGGCTCCCGACAGCAGTTGATGTCATTTGAGAATAAAAATCTCCATACCTGTCAGGTACATAGACTCGAACCCCTGACCCCAACCTTAGCAACCTTCGTAGTTAACTGCTATTAACCCATTCAGAACTGCAAAACTTATCTCACACTAGTTCCAAGTAGTTTGTCCCCAAAAACGTGGGACCAGTTATCAAGGGGTTAACCACCGGGGCGACCGATGGAATGCTGAACCCTATAAAATGTGTGTGTTGTCTTCACATTAAACTCGTTATTTCTACCCAACATCAAACACCCAGTGTCTGTCCTGATTCCTATTGTAATGATTCCTAATCCTTGAGAGATACAAATTATGTGGTCACAGAATACTGTGTTGTGAAACAGAGAAAAACCAAAACAAAATAAACGCAAATAAATGGGTAAAGCAAGTGAAATGCCAACGTACCGGGTACGAGAACACACCGACACGAGCCAAACCAGAAAAATAAAATCAAAAAGACAATAAAAAATCGAATTATGAAATGAAACATAATACAAATGATAAGAAGACAGAAGCGCTCCTATTAATATTAATAGAAGAAAAACATATAATACGTGCCCAAGAGGAACAGATAACTGATGGACGGGGGAAGCAACACATTCTTATTTTTATTTATTTATTTTTTATCCCATTAATTATCTTCGCACTTCTGTCTTTCTCCCTCCCTACGTAGTCGTAACTCAGATCCGGGGTCACAAAGTAGGCTCCTCTCCCTCCTCCCCCACTACGGTCCTTGCCGTGCTTTCTATCGCGCAGAGGGTTCAGCCTTCCCAACGCTCGTCGATCTTCATCGAATTTTGCTAACTAACGCTCTCGCGCTTTCCGCTATATAGTCAGAATATTTTTTTGCGAGAACAAGTCCCTACGAGCATGCACTCGGGGGAGCTCGAACTCACGATCTTGACGCCAACAGGCTTCGTGGTTGCCTGCTAGCCCACCGGGGCGACCGGTCTGCGCGATAAAAATGAAGGCACGTATTATATGTACCGGGGAGAAGGGACGACACCTCTGACCACGACTTGTCCAGAAAGCTGGGGGTAAAACGTCCGACGAGTTGAGCTGTAAAAAAGAAAATAGAAGTGATCATGAAAAAAATAAAAATAAAACCCGAGTTTGTCTTTTGACTTGTAGTTGAAGGCAGCCCCGCCCGCTCGTCTACTTACCGGCTTCCCGGTACTCTCCCCTCTCCCTTGCATCTGTTGATAAAGCAAGCGCGAGTACGTATCGTACACGTATTACATGTATGAGCATATCTTCGAATAAATAAAGTAAAAAATAAAATAAAACAAAGCTGCGATCGAAAAACTAATATTCCTCACAACTCATCTTTGCAAGCTCGGTGTAGTACTCTATATTAATACTGTTATTAATAATATTAATATTAATAGTGATAATTCGATCGCGCGTTCTAATGTGTCCTACTGTGTACTCGTATTAATAGGTTTTTATAGCTGTCTACAACTTTTTACAGATACGAAAAAAGCAACGAGTTCGCTACTTGCCAAGCCCGAGGCACCAGGTCGTACAATAAAAGGCGAACGCTGTAGTTACTGTATGCTTACTCCCTGTATTATTGCAGTAGGGTCAGCAGAGTTCCAGCCCAGGCCGGATGCTCGGGTTCGTGCTGCTCAGTCTTGTCTTGATGCTGCACGTGCGGTGAATGGAAATCGCACATGCCTCATATATTCGTAGCATGTCTGTGCTCTTCGTTGTATGACAAACTTTACCACCACCGTGTTCACACCTGTGTGTATTGGTAAAAGGATGGCCCAGAACGAGTCAGTCTTGCTGCATCAGGCTGGCGAGTGGCACATGCGATCACAAAGTTCATCGGACTTGTCATCTAAGACGCTACCAGGGGGCAGGGGGTATACAAAAACAATTACTTGATACCTGGTATATATTTGCGATGCCATATGGATATCATTGTCAGAGACAGCAGACACGGCTGGTGCGAAGGTGCGGAGGCAGATCATTAATACATCGAAATGTTGAAATCTTCGAAGTTACAAGTTCTCGCACTCCACCGTTAGCCCGTTTTTTTTTTTCTTTTTTTTCTTTCCCCCTAACTTTAGTTCAGCCGAAAATTAAAACTACTGGCTGTTCAATAAATCTGTGAGCTGTGAGTTCCCCACCGGTCCCTGGCGGTGACGGAAAAGCAGCTATGATGATGTCGTTTCTCATTTTTTTTTTTTTTGTTTGTCCTCGTTTTGGTTCCTTTACGGGTACACGTACGTAGGTACGCATGATACACCCTAGGGGTAACACACTCAGATAACGCCCTCTGAGACGAACTCCCTCAATTCCCGAGGCGATTTTCTCCGAAACAAGGGGGGAGGGGAGCACACAACGAATATCGCAGCTGGAAAAAAACCCTGTTTTGGAAATTTCTTGTCGGGATATTTTCATAAGACCCACCGCTCGGCATGTGCACGCCCCCCGTTGTCCAGAAAATCGAGGTGGGACGTCGAAATTCGTCCGCGGGCGCGGGGGGGGGGGGTACTTCATTTTCATGCATGGCCGTAATCGTATGACCATAGACCCTCGCATCCCTACAATGCCGGGACGGAGCATGTCGGGTTTTCACCCACCAGGCAGACATTGCTAGCGCGAAGCGCCGTGAGGTGTTGGGCGAGTCGCATGAAGGGTGGGCTGCATCCTACTAAGAACCGCTTGTGGTGCGGGCTTGCATTTGGATGACAGCTTCAATGAGTGAATTTAATTTTCGGTGTGGCCACTTCCAGAGACAGCAATGGGCGTACGATGTAACTGCCTCGTGGTTGACTTACCATAAACACTACGTACCTGGTACGTGATATGTACATACCATCATTCCCGCGGGGAGGTGTATTGTGTGTTGTCGTGCGTGTTGAAAAATACTGTACGTACAAGGCTATCCTTCGGAATGGTATGTAGACTTGAAATCCCGAGGGTGTCGCAAGGTCAAAAGGGAGAACACACCAGGCGTGCCACCTACTCGCAACTAGCTACTCGCAACCCCGCGCAAGAACGAAGACCATAAAACATACCACAGGTATCTTGAAAGCTTAAGAAAAAAATGTGGTGCTCGTACGTAGCCACCGAGCAAGTAACACCGACCAGTCCAAACGAATGTATATTAATAGTTTGTTTTTGTACGGTGGTTCGGTGGTTGTTGTCTTGTGGTGTTGTACAAGCAGCACGTGGAACGCTGGCTCAGGTAGATTTGGTTGCCCGAGAAAGAGTGCATTCCACATTCCACACCGTCTTCAAGCTTTTCCCTCGTACGAGTTTTGTGTTTTCTCGCTCTTCCTGTAATTATCATGTCTGCCTTTGTATGATTGCTCATTTTCTCTATCTCGCCATAATGTATACCGCTCTGAACCGAAATATAAAGAATATTTTGATTCAATGTCAATATTCAAATGGTCCTTATATTACGGTTCAGAGTGGTACCAGGTACACCTTTTATCTTATCATATTATATCATATTCATGCGTACAAGTATTGATATACAGGCAGTACCGTATACTCTGTTATTCAAGATGAAGCACCCCCTTGCCCGAATTTCCGAGCGGAGTTTCTCCAAAACATGCCTTAAGGGGGACGCACACGACGAAAATGGATTATCTGAAATAATCTCGACGCATCGCTCGGCGTTTGCTCCTTTCCCGTTGCCGAGAAAACGAACTTCAAATTTCGTCCGAGGGTGTTTTGTATCAGGTATGTCTTGGATACGGTGCGTTTTTTAACGGTTTTTACCGAGCCGCACCGCATCGTACGATGTCAAACCGCACCGAACCGCACCGTACGAAAACCAAAAACAAAATTCCGCACCGCACCGTACATACGATTCTTCAAAACTGAAATCGGCACCGCATCGCGGTTCGGTTGCTACGCCGTGAAAAGTGAAAAGCTTACGTAGCTTGGTGAAAACTACCGGTATTAATAATGTTTCTGCGCTACGAGCAGAGTCTGATTGACACGACGTCTAGTACTTGGGTACGCGTTTTGCGCTTTTCATCTATTAATATTAACCCTTATAGGACTGGAGTCCCGTTTTGGGGACAAATTACTTATAATTAGAGTGGTTTGTCCCCAAAAAGGGACTGCAGTCCTAAAAGGGAATAGTGCGTCTCGTATTATTGTCCTGTTAACGGTTTTATGTACGAGTACCTGTGGGTATAGTTCTTACCGTACGTGAAAGTCTGTGAACTTCGAACGTTGGATGAACATACCGCCGTATACCATCTGATGTACATGAGGCACTATATACCTGGGGGTACGGCAACAGCAGCATTATATACGAAGTATGTTGACTCCGGCCTGCCCAGCTTCCTCCACATACAGCAGTAGTATGGTCCTCGTCAATAGGCAACTGTTATTCTGCTGTAGTACCAAACCCTGATAAAGCAGCAGTCAGTGTTACAGCAAGCCATAGTAGTATACACGAGCATATATTTTCCTACATACAAAACGTATCATAGCTCCGGGAAGCAGTCATCTCTCTGAAGCAAGGAGCAAGGAGGGGCCCAATTTTATAATCGTCCTTGGCGGCTAAAGGTGCCAAGGGTTTCGTAGTGTGTGTTTGTCGGTGGCATTGTGGCCGTACTGCTGCTCATATATATAGATGCCAGGCATGCAACTGTAGAAAAATACCTGGTACGTACGTAGATATTGCTTATTTTTCGATCTCACAGCTCTTTTTTTTCTTTTTTTTTTTCTTGATATGATACGGGTAACGTCAAGAGCTTTGAATTTGCACATAGGGTGCGATCGTTTTTGGGCGCTGTATCTATTTTTCCACAACTGGAAGGTTTTGCCAATACCGAGCAGGCTGTTTTCAGAAATGCCTCTTGGAGAGCTTTCCGAATTATGGTGCTTCATCGTAAACTTTTGGCTCCCTCTCCGTTGTGGAGATAACGAGCGCCGAGAAACGAGGAACGATCGCACGCACTTCTGTGCGAAACTGAAGCGTAGTGATTGGCCTACAGATAGATGTTGAACTATTGGTAAAGAGAACACAACGACGGGGTGGCGATGGCACGTATAATACCATACCCGCGATATTTTCAACCAACCATCCATTTATAGAACTACGGTATGTCCGAGTGTAATGTGTCATTAAAGAAGCGCGCCGCAGCAGAGGATGTACGAGCGAGTGGTTTCATGCCGCGCGCATGCTGTATGATAAAATATTTCCAGCAGGCCTGCATCTCCTTGCGTTGTTGTATTTCGGACGAACACCCTTACGCTAGGAATAGCCCTTAAAAGCCCTTAAGAACTGGTCCCACGTTTTTGGGGACAAGCTACTTGGAATTAGTGTAGGATGAGTTTTTTCAGTTCTGAATGGGTTAATAGCCCTTAATCTGGTTTTTGTGGCCTTTTATTACGGGGGACCACACAGTAAATAGGTAAATAGGGGACCTACGGTGCAAACAAAAATCTATATATTTGCCTCTTTTTACTATTAATAACAAGATCTGGTCCTATTTACTACTACTGTAGTGTTTACCAGGTACGTACTATTTTTTTTTTTTTTTTTTTTTTCCCCCCCCTTTTTTTTTTTCGCACTTCCGTCTTTCTCCCTCCCTAGTCGTAACTCAGATCCGGGGTCACAAAGTAGGCTCCTCTCCCTCCTCCCCCACTACGGTTCTTGCCTTGGTTTTTATCGCGAGAAGATTTCAGCACTTTCTTCCCTCGTCAACTTTCGTCGAATTTTGCTTACCCACGCTATAATATGCGCTCTCGACAGTCGGTGTCATTTGAGAATAAAAACCTCCATGGGGAGAATCGAACCCTCGACATCCGGCCCTACAGGCTTCGTGGCTACCAGTTAGACCACCGGGGCGACCGGCTACATGGTCCCCCGTAAATAGTATGATGTGCACTTACTGCGTTAGTGCAGACCAATCGCTAGGGCTGGGCCCTGGTCCGGTATGTCCTGCCAGTAGTACGGTACTGGCAGTACTACTGTACTGTTCTGGCAGTACTACTGTACTGGCTGAGGGAGGTAGGTGCCTGGGTTTCCAGTACTTTGAGTGTTTACGTACATACCAGGTACATCTTACAAGAACGCCTCATGACGTCGTAGTGGAAACGCCTCAAAAAGCACGGCGAATAGATCATCAGAGGGTATACGCAGAACAGCGAGAGAAGGGAGAGAGGGAAAGAGGGAACGAGACAGTGAGTGAGCACAATGGATGACGCCGACGCCTCGACCGCCGGTGGATTGAGCTCTATGGGTCCCTAATGGCACCCCTGGAGCCCAGCCCTTAGCGGAGTCGAGCCCCGCTGCTGCCGCTGCTGCTGCTGCTGCTGCTGCTACTGCTGCTGATATGGATGTTGTGTGGGCTCCCAATCAAGAAGAGACCCGGGGGCGGCCGAAGCAGGCACAGCGGGAGGCAAAGCATAAATTGCAGTATACCTGGTAGAGTCTCGACAAGAAAACCCTGGGCAACATTATTAACTCGAAATCTCGGGCCTTTTTTCTCTTTGGGCTTTCGGCGGAGAATCTGAGTAAAAACAGCTGTATGCAGTATCAGGAAGGAACAATGATTGTTGTCAATCTGAAGCCGCGATTCGGTGTATTATCGCGCGCGCGTCATTTTTTTTTTTTTTTTTCTGATGTGGGACCCTTTTGTCCGAGCCTTTCATTACATCTAGCTTGCATGCTTAGTGTGCGCAGGCAGTTACAGTAGCCCGCACACTTCTGTACCGCCATACACGTTTGCCACTTTGTCCGCTTTTTCTATCATTTTTTCCGTAAGTCAGTCTACAACCAAAGTCGCTTTGAAAACATGGCCCAAAATCAACGATTGTTTAGCTCTATTAATAGTGGAGCCAAACCGAGTAAAAACATGCCTCCGGCGGGGTCCCCTTACCAGCCGCGGGGGGGGGCGGTGCACTGTTAGGGTCCAGTGTACTGGCATCTGACGCAGCCAGTACATACTGTACTTACTGGCTGGAGCTGCCAGGGTCCAGCCCTAACAATCGTATAGTACGAGTAGCCACATTTATTTTCGTCACCTCATCGCCTCCGCCCTGAAGTCCAAAAGGCCAAAGGTATTTGCAGTCTTCGTGCGTACGAAAGTTGATTATTGATTGATTGCTTGTTTGCTTGTTTGTTTGTTGGTTTGCCTGTTGTTGGTGTTCCTCCTTCTCTCCGCCTGATGACATCATTTACCGTAGTCTTGTGATATGACACGAACTCTATATTCATAAACCTATATGCTATATATGTACGACGTACATACATACAATAATAGTACTATGGATGGAGAAATAGGTTGATCGATTATGCTGAAATGTTATGGCACGTCGTTGTGTCTCTCCGAGCGCGCTTGCCGCGGCCCTACATGCCTTCTGGAGATCTACCGCTCGCTACTCGTATATAGCTCGCTCGCTGTGGGCTGTGACCCATTCAACTATCGACACACGGATCCTAACATACCGGTACTGCTGCTGTAGACGTAGCAAGCAAATACCTGGTACCTGGTACCCAATCTGGCCGGGTATACAGTCCCCGTTCAGACTCTATGTGGCCATCAAACGGGCATTGTATTCCGGGCCAGAGCGGTACATACCGGTATGTCGGCTGACGGCAGACACTCTTGCTTGCCCCTTGACAGACGGACAGCCGTAAAAAAAAAATAAAAAAAACGAGATCTGTATAATTTGTCCAGTTTTCAGTCTAACGAGGCCTTGACCGGTCGAAATGAGACCGTCAACCATACGTATACAAATATGTCCCTCAATACAAGGAGCGTTTGGATGTAATATTAGTATACAACCGGTTCTTACATTTCGGGACAAAGGTGTACTTTTTTACCAGGTACCTATATATGTACAGGTTATATTTACCTGGTGTATGTATGCGTAAGAGTATGTTGATGTTATTTAATATAAATATTGATATTAATAGTATGTACTCGTACAACAACAGCAGTATTTGTCAGTAAGAGGTAAGAGATCGTATCATACGTATGTTACGTATGTCCATATATATACTATGTACGTACGGCAGTTGCAGTTGCAGTTTCGGGCCTGGTAGTGAATCAAAGAGTACTTGGTACCATATATCATACATACGAGGGGGCGCGTCTTGAGATGCTGTTGGTTGTTAGTCTGGCCGGTATGACTCACGACTCACGGTATGATACACTCCTGATTTTACTACGCACTGGTTTTGTCGTTTATCGCTGGTTGTCTACAATACTTGGCTGAGGCTTTACCACTATGTGGTACTGGTACTGCTCGTGTCATATTTTCCACATGCGTGTATTGTCGTCAATGTACTTGTATGTCCTTCTGGTGCGCCTGGTACCGCTGACACTACTGGCCATACTGCCCCTGTTGTCCGTCAAATAGAATGAAGATGAAGACAAAGCAGCTCAAGTTACCCTCGGACGCGATCTCCTGCGCGCCTGCAATTGCGAACAACCGATGCCACCACTATATTATATGTCACGTGCGCACTCTCTTTGCATGTTTGTTTCCCTGGTATACGCGATTATGCCGTATGTATTGGTAGTTGCATACCGCACTCGTACAGCAGTACCACGAAAAGTCGCACCAGGTAAGTACCTCGTATGTACGTATATTATGATACGCACTGCTTGCCAGATTTAGCTCTTTAGAATACTTTTTAACAGCAGTAAGAATAATCCACTGCTGAATGGCGCCTGCCTCCCCCGCCCCCCTCCTCTTCCTCCTACATATCACCTTCTCTCCGCCCCCACCCCCGCCGCAACCTGACCCTGCCACGACACACGCACGCGCCCCCTTATACACCCCACGCCCGCCCCACAGGTTGGCCCGGCGACGAGCGTTCCCGCAGGCCTCCCCGCAACCCCGGGGCGGACCCTCGTCTTCGTCTTCCGGAACCGCAACCTTTACGTGACCGTCAAGTCTCGCGACGTGTGCGCCGCCCTCGTTGCTCTCTTCCGCCCCGCCGGCGGGCCCGCGTCCCACGCCTCGCCGCCGTCCGGAGGGACCGCGCACACGAGCGGGGACGACGCGGACTCCGGCCCCGCCGCCGCCTCTGGGCGCAACCGCTACGCGTCCCCCCTGAGCCCCTCCCCGGGGCCGTCGCTGTGGGCGGGGCGTCAGCAGGGAAGAAGGGTCTCGGAGAACGCGCCGTCCTCCCGGGGGCACGAGCTCTTCGGGATGGGCCAGAGCGAAAAAATTGGCTTCAGCGCCAACGCCAGGCGGGCCGCGAAGGGCGCGGACGACGGGTTCGCGGCCAGGAACGGTTTTGCCGGTGGCGGCGGCGGCGGCGGAGCGGGGAGGAGGAGGGACCGCCACAACGGCGTGCTGAAGAGGTCGGCGAGCTACACCGCGGGGCCGGAGTCGCTCGAGATGGAAGGCATGTCGACGTCCTCGAGCGACGGGGAAGAGATGATAAGGTCGACGTCGGCGGTGTCTGCTATCCGCGGTGGTGGTGGTGGTGGTGGTGGTGGTGGTGGCGGCGGCGGCGGCGGAGGAGGAGGAGGTGGGGGAAGCGGCGGCCGCGTGCAGTCACATCAGCAGCAACAGCAACAGCAACAGCGCCCGCCATCAGGGACTCCCCCGCGTTCGGGCAGGCCCGGGCGGTCGCCGAACAGCCCGCACTCATCGGAGTCGCCCGACGCGATCATGAGGTCCAGGATGATAGGATTCGGCTCTGCGGACCTTGGGATGGACGACAAGCCGAAGCGGACGGGGAGGACGTCCTCGATCAGGCCACCGTGGGCGAGGTTCACGGACAGCGATAAGAAGAGCACCCCAGCGGCGGCGGCGGCAGCGGCGGCTCGCTTGAAGAACGCCGGAGTCGCAGTCGACGACAAGGGGGTGGCCGATGCGCGGCAGAACAATGCGGGCACCGGCGCCCCATCCCCAGCGCCTGACGTCTCCGTTGCTCCGCCGCCGGCGACCGCGGCGACGGCGACCGCGGCGACGGCGGCCACGGCGGCGGTGGCGGCGGCATCCGAAAAGCGCGCCACCGAGGGGCCGACAACTGTGGCTCTCGGGCGGGACGGATCCAGCCCCCTCGCGGTGCGCGTCGAAGACCGCCTGAATTTGGAATCTCTCCGTCGCCCGGCCACCGCTCCCGCGGCTGTGGGCGGGGCGGGTATAGCGGCGGTACCGGCGCCGACGGCCTCTTTCGAGGGACGAAGGCCGTCGACGCGGCAGGGGAAGGAAGGGGAGCCGCCTCCCGGGTACGTGCACGCTCACGCGCACGCTCACGCGCACGCACAGAGGGCCAGGATGAGGGCGGTTAACACGTCGTCGCCGCCGCCGCCCCCTCCGCCACCGCAGGGATGGCATGCCGGTGGCAAGGCAGGCGGCCCGCCGTCGCGACCGAGGGTGAGCAACAGCGCGCCGCCGGCGGAGGGTGGTGCTCCCCGTCGAGAACCACCGCAGGTCGTGCCGTTCCAGAGCGAGATCGAGAACGTGTTCGCGTTCTCGCACCGATCGGACCACAATCCAACCCTTCCAGTACTAGCGCCTGCGCATAGGCCTACGCATATACGCATACCTCCACCCACGGGGGTCGCGCCTGCACCTACGCCCGCGCCCACACAACCTGTGCATGCGTCTGCCACGTCTGCGCGCGCGCTTGTGCCCGCGGGAAGTCCGCCGCGAGGGCGGGAAGAGCAGAGTGATGTATCTTTTGGGAGCGTGCGGGTGATTCCCCCGATGCGCAGGCCCCTGTCGGCTTCTCAGCAGCAGCAACAACAACAGCAACAGCAGCAGCAGCAACAACAGCAGCAGCAGCAGCAGCAACAGCAGCAACAACAACAACAGCAAAAGCAGCAAGGGGTGGAGGCGGCAGTCGCGCGAGAACTGGTCGGGTCAGTCTTTCGAGACAGCAGCTACGAGAGCAGCCTCTCTCCCCCGCAGTCAAGGTACGGGCCCGCGAGCGGGGCCCGCGTGGTCGGGGGGGCGGGGCGCGACGACCGCGCAATCCAGCTGGGGTTTGGCCGGAGCGCGTCGATCGACAGCCTCGAGGAGGACGGGTCCTTTCAAGGGTACAGGCGCGTCGACTCGGGAACGCTGGCGAGCTACTTGGGGGAGGGGGGGGCGGCGGCGGGGGCTGCTGGAGGCGTCGCCGCGGCGGCGACTGTGTATTCAACTGTTTATGTGGGTGGGCGGCCGACGCCTCGGGGTGCAAGCGCGCCAGATCGAGGGGGGGGTAGGAGGGGGATTGTGGATGAAGAGGAAGAGGATGAGGAGGAGGAGGAAGACTACGGTGGGGGGTCGGTCTCGGGCGGGAGCCCTCGAGCCGGAACGCCTCGCCCTGGGGGAAACCTGGCTGCAATGCGCGAGCGAGACCGAGCTGTCGTTGCCGAGATAGAGGCAGCTGCTGCCGCTGCCGCCGCTGCTGCGAAAACCGCCGCCGCTGCTGATGCGGCAGCGGCCGATGCTGCTGCTGAGGCTGCCGCTGCTAATGCTGCCGTGGAAGCCGCTGATGCTGCTGCAGCTGCTGCTAATGCTGCCGCGCAAGCTGCTGACGCGGATGCTGCTGCGAGTGCTGCTGCTAACGCTGTTGCTAATGCTGTTGCTAATGCTGCTGCTAATGCTGCTGCTAAATCTGCTGCCAATGCTGCTGCGGACACTGCTGCTACTGCTGAGGGCAAACGGGACAGCGCTGACCTGCTCGTCACGAGGCTGGACTCGTTCGGCCCGCCGACGTTCGACAACGTGGTGAGCAAGCTCACGATCGAAACGGCAAGCTCTCACGAGTTCATCTCGCCGCTGGAGGCGGGGAAGGTCGTGCGGGTGGCGGACGCCCTCCCCTTCGCTATGACGCCGGCGGCGGTGGCGGTGTTCAGCAGCAGGGGCAGCCGAGGGAGCCGCGGCAGCTATAGCAGGCGCGGCAGCGGGGCGACGGAGTGCACGTCGCCCGACTCTCCCCCCGGTGGCGCGGTGGGGGAAGTAAGGGCATCGGTTTTCCACGCCACTGGCGGAGGTGGTGGCGCAAGGCCCATACCGCTCATGACCGGGCTGCACCTCGGCGGTGCGGCGCAAGAGTCGCCCCGAGGGCCGTCCGGGTTCGAGGAGCTGTGGGCGGTTCTCGAGCCCGGGTGGGGCATCAACGCGTCCTTCGGGACGTCGATGACGCCGAAGGTGATGCTGCTGTCGGAGGTCTACGAGAAGCTGCGCGCGTTTCGGGCGGCGGTGGCGAGCGTGTGCGTGCGGGCGTGCGGCCCGGTTCTCGGCGACGTCTGCGGGAGGTGCGCGCGGGCGTGGGCGGTGCTGACCACGGCGTCGCTCCAGAGCGTCGCGGAGTCCCCGGGCCTGCGCAAGATCGCGGAGGGCCTGGGCCAGCTCATCAACGGCGTGGAGCGGTACGAGGCGAGCGCGGTGGTGAGGCGGTTCACCCTGCCCCTCATCGGCGCCGCAACGGCGTGGGAGGAGCTCCTTACCGCGGGGGAGGGCTGCGACCTGCGGGACCCCTGCCAGCAGATCGAGACGGCGATCGGCCTGCTCCCGACGGAGGGGGGAAGTCATGGAGGAAGCGGCGGCGGCGGTGGCGGCGGTGGCGGCGGTGGCGGCGGTGGCGGCGGTGGCAACGGTGGTGGCCGCCACGAATCGGTTGTGGGCGCAGGAAGCGCCGCAGGAGGACGGCGGGGGTCCGGCTCTGGGGAGCTGCGGCTCCCGCCGTGCCCATCCTACTGGGCGAAGGGGCAATTCGACCTGCTAACCCCCAACGGCCTCGCTGACGTGCTGACGCTGCTGCACGAGCCGGGCAGGTTCGCGGAGCTCGCGCAGGTGGTCACCCGCGCGAGCGACGTGGGCCCCGCGAACCGCGAGTACAGCTCGGCGTGGGACTGCGTGCGGCAGGTGGAGGGGCCCGCCCTCGGGCGGGAGCTGCGGCGGGCCTTGGCAGCGACGCTGGTGGCCGCGGGGGAGCTTCTCCCCCTTCCGAGGGTGCCGCCGCCGCCGCCGGCGTACCTGGCAAGGGGGCGGCTGCCGGAACAGATAGAGGCCACGATATTGCACCCTTTTCTTCCCCTGGGCATCGCGGGCATTGGGGGCGCGAGCGGGTGGGGGAAGACCGTCCTCGCGGCGGCGGTGGTGCGGGACGCCACGGTGCGCTGTCGCTTCGGGGACCGCGTGTTCTGGCTGCATGCGGGCAAGGGGGCGCGAACCCGCCTGGTGTCGCTGCTGCAGACCCTGGCGGACACTGTGTACGCCTGGCTGACGGAGGGCGAGCACGGGTCGAAGCGGGGTCGAGGGCGCGGCAGCAGTAGCGGTGGCGGAGGTGGCGGCGGCGGTGGCGGGGGAAGGGTTGGCGGCGATACGTCCGGCAGGTCTTGTGGCCCCAGCGTGCGAGAGCCGGTACGTTTCCGCGACCAGGACCAAGCGGTGAACTACGTGGCGGGGCTGTGCCGCGGCCCGCTGCTGGCCGGGCTCCGCTGCCTCGTGGTGTTGGACGACGTCCACGAGAGGGAGGTGGTGGACGCGCTCTGGAAGTCGGGGTGTCAGCTGCTGGTCACGAGCCCTGTGGAAGGACTGCTCCAAGCAGTTGGGGCTGAGGTGACGATGGCGGAGCCCCTGCCGATCGAGGACGCGAGGCAGGTGGCGATGGGGGCGGCGGAAGAGGTGACGCTGTCCGGGGAGGCCGACCGACTGGTGCGATTGTGCGCCGGCTGCCCGCTGGCGCTGGCCATGTCGGGCGCGATAACGCAAGCTGCGCTCGGCGCGGGAATCGAGACCGGGGAGTGGCGGAAGCCGTCGCTGGCAACCCCGATAGCGACCTGCGGGCACGCCGCTGGGGATCTCGGGGAGGGGTCGGGGACGGGGCTCACGGGGGGGGGGTGGTCTCTCGGGATCAGCAGCAAGTTCAGCAACCTGGCCGCTCCCGTGGGAGCGTGGGTGGAGCAGGTGGTGGTGGGGGCCTCCTCGGCCCCGAGTCGGCAGCAGCAGGCCGGCGAGGCTCCGTCGGAGCACAAGGGGCGGCCGGCGGCAGCAGTCAGGGTGGGGGGCGAGACGGCCGGCGAGTACGCGGACGGCGCGCCGGCGCCCGCCCCGCCTCGGCTTAGCGTCGAGGCCGCGGTGTGGGCGGATCTGGCGCACAGGGTCGATAGCACCCTTTCCTCGCTCGTGCTCAACCGTACCATGATGGAGATGCTCGTGGCAGCTGGCCCGGCGCATGAGTTGCCCGTTCGTCAGCTGGTGGCGGTGTTGACCGAGGTGAGCGTGACGCAAGCGTTTTTTTTGTTTTATTTTTCTTTGTTCTGGCTATAATACGTCGGAGCCATGCAAGCTGCGTGCGATACTTGGACCGCGCTTGCCACGCACGGGGGTGTGTGCGCTCGTGTTGAATACGTAAATGTTTTTAATAGCGCTGCTGCTGCTGCTGCTGCTGCTGCTGCTGCGGGTTTGAGGGCTAAACACACAAACTACGAACTCTATTATAGTACGTAGTTTTTTTTTATGAATCCAACACGGCACGAGATGGTTTCATCCTTCGGTGGCGCTGGTTGTTGTTTCTGTGGAGGAGATGGGTGGCTTGCAGCAGTATTCGTGAAGGCCATTCGTAAATAGTGTAGTCGTAAAATATTCGTAGCTGAAACAACTGCTGTAGTGATCGGTGGGTGCCCTCCCCGGCGATATGTTCTTCTATTGTGTGGTGTGATCGTGTCGAAGGACCGTTTCTAGCGCTGCTGCTGCTACTGCTGCTGCTGCTGCTGCTACTGTGTTTCTTTGCCTCGCGTGCTCGACCGACTTCGCGCGGGTGGGTTGGTGAAAGCTCAATCGTGCGCGCGTGCGGCATGCGGCATGCACCATGTATAACTTCGGACGTCGGACCCCTTCAATTCGGAGTTTCAAGGGGTTCACTCGACGTACGAGCTGGGCCAGCCAAAATAATGTTTTTAAAGCAGATTAGCCATGCCCCGACCAATTTAACGAATTTGGACCTGGAATTTGGACACAGTGTAGATCATGTACTAACCAACACATTTGCCGCCTGTCTTTTTTTTTTTTTTTTCCTCGAGAGATACGACGATACAAAAATCGAAAAAAATGCAAAAGCGCTCAAAACTACTTGAAAAAAAAAAAATCAAAGAGGGTAGGCGGCAGGTATTTTTGCACGTACGGTTTAAAGACGTGGTTAAAATGTCAGAGTAAAACTCTCACAATTGGTCGGGGCATGGCGGAAATACCATTTTTCCGTAATTACTTGACTTATATATGGAATCGAGTTTTGGCCATATCTCTTGATGGGTGGAAAATTGGGCAACGAGACTTACATCGATCTTCTCCTTGTGTCTTCAGCATTGTCTCCACCAAATTTCATGTTGATCGAAAATTACATTTTTGTACGAAATTAGAATGAAAAAAATGTTGTTTTCAAGTTTTCGCGGATATCTCGGCGAGATCGAGTCGAGAAAAAAATATGTATATAATTTTTCATATACCGTTTTTTTTTGCACAAGCACTGGTATGTCAGGGTTGGCGCTTCAAATTTGTGTAGCCTAATTCGCAGTGGTTCACGAGATTCGACGTTAGGAAGCTTTCTACGTTTCTTGGCTGGCCCAGCTCGTATAGTATTCATATATACATATAATATGTATATTTATATCATGTACGTATGACACTTTTTTTTTTCTTTTTCTTTTTTCCCGTCTTTTATTGCGACTACTTGTACTCGAGTACTTGTACTCGTATACTTCGTATATATAGTTCAGAGCGCGGTCTCGCATGGCCTGCCGTGGTGGAGTGCCGCGCTGCCTTTGCTGTTTTGCTGACTACGACCTACCTTTCTAGGCGCGTCTCACGGCAAGCAAGCAAGCTTTGAAAGTAAACTCGACGTTGTTGCGAGTTCACTGCAAAGCCGTGTTGCTTTTTTCTCCCTTCCCTCCACTTCTCCCTCCGTCCAAACTCTCCCCTCCATTACCGTGGTCGTCGTCGTCTTGTTTGCTGCTGTTGTTGTTGCTCCTGTGTCTGCTTGTGCTGTTGCTGCTGCTGCTCCTCCTGCTGCTGCTGCTGATTTTGATGCTGTTGCTGTTGTCTCGCTGTTGCTGCTGCTGCCTCTTCTGCGCCTATTGCTGCTGCTGATGCTGCTGCTGCTGCTGATGCTGCTGCTGCTGCTGCTGCTGCTGCTGCTGCTGCTGCTGCTGCTGCTATTCCGAAAACAGATCGCGCTCCAAGAGGCGGACAGAATCCTCGGCGGCTCGGGGTGGGCGGTGGAGTGCTACCTTTCGTTCGGCCTCCTCCCGGAAGGCATGCCTCTGCCACCTCCCGCCCTGGAGGAATTTTGGCGGATCGACGGAGGCGCCGCACTGTCCGTGGGCGGCGGCGGCGGCGACTCCGAGTTCGCGGCGGCGCGGCACTACCCCTCGGCGCCGCTGGAAATATTCGAGGCGCTTAGGATGGTGGGCAGGACGGGGGGTGGCGAGGGCGCTAACGGTCTCGTTCCCCACGGGCTCCAGAGGATCGTCATCTTGTGCTTGGCGCAGAGGCATCCGGATGTTATGTCGAAGATGCTCCGACGCAGGGTGCGGATCATCTCTAGGATTTGCTCGCTCGTCGGTACGTTCGATGACGGCTGCTGGGCGCTGGGAGAGGGCCTGGGGGGGGAAAGGCCCGCCTCGGCCAGGAGTGGCGCCGGGAGCGGCAAGCGGGGGGGGGGTAACAGCTCCAGGCGAGGTTCCGAGGGAGAAGGGATCGAGGAGGGGGGCGGCGGCGACTGGGACGTGGACACCATTCCCGCGAGGCTGCTTGGGAGCGGCCGGCCCGGCCCGCCGAGCCACGGGTACGGTGGCTTCTCGCGCTACGACCTTCTGGTGGCGTCGTGGCACGCCCTCCCAGCTTGCTACACTCTGGCCTCAGCGGCGGACGGGTATATCGCGTCCGTGCGAGCAGCGTGCAGAGCAGCGGCACAGGATGGAGGCGGCGGCGGCGCCGGGGGTGGAGGCTGGGCGGCGGCGCGCGCGCTAGCTTCGGCGGCGGACCTGCGGGCGCTTTCGGGGCGCGGCGCGGAGGCGATACCGGTGTACGAGGAGGCGTGCGGGATGCTCGCGGCGGAGGCGGCGCGCGGGGCCAAGGTCGCGGCGGTCCCTCAGCGGCAGCAGACGGCGAGGAACGCCCTCCACAAGGTGGCGTCGATGGTGAAGGAGCTCGCCCTGGTGGCTGCCCAGTTCGGGAAAGAGGCGCCGGCGATACGGCTGCTGCAGCGCGCCGTCGAGATGCACCTCTCAGCTTTGGAAGCTTGCGGGGTGCTTGTACCCCATCCCGACGGCGGCGATTGCGGCGGCGGTAGCGGTGGACGGTCGGGCTGGGAGCGGGCTGGCGGCGAGGGAACCAAGCCAGGCAGGCCCGGCATGCTGGGGGGGTCGGCGGCGGAGACGGCTGCTGCTGACGAGGAGGCCCGGGGGCGAGGGGGGAGTATTACGTGTAGCGCCGTCGCGGACGATGGCCGCCCGCTTCGATCGCGGCTGTGGCTTCAGCCTTCCGCAGGAACAGGGGCACCGTCCCCCTCTGGGAGAGGGAGCAGCGGCGGCGGCGGTGGTAACGGTGGCGGCGGGGCTGGCACGCTGCCGGCGTTCGGGAGACTGGACGTGGTCGGGACGTGCGTGGGGGACCTGGGGCTCGTTTTGGCGTGCACGCGGCAGCTGCGCCAGGAGAAGAAGATCGAGGAGTCGGTCCAGCTCGCGGAGAAGGTGTATCCGGTGCTGAAGGAGATCGTGGGGGCGGACCACGCCTTCACCAAGGCCGCCCTGGCCGCGTTCGTCGGGCAGGGCATCGTGGACGAGTGCTGGTCCCAGCCCGACGCGGACGGCGGCACCTTCGGACCGGCCCTCCCCAGCCCCACCTCTCGGCGGAGGCTGGCGAGGAGCTACGAAGGGCGCGGCGGCACGAGCGCCGGCGAGGGCAGCGCGAGCGCGGACAAGGGGGGTTACTCGGTGACGGCGTCGACGCTGTCCGACCTGTCGTCGCCACCCTCCCCTCTCCCTGAGGAGTTTTACGCCCGGCACGCTACTTCGTTCGGCACCCTCCACGGCCAGACGCGCGCGCCGTCGATGCGGCCGCGCGCGAGTGAGACGGGGGCGGGTGGTCTCGTGTGGTGCCCGTCACGGGGCGATGGCGGCGGCGGCGGCGGCGGCGGTGGCGATAATGACGGCGACGGCCGCCGGGATCGAGGCCGCAGCTGCAGCAGGTTTTCGCACAACGACTCGACCAGCTCCGGCACGGAGGGGGACGACGGGGAGGACAGCGATAACGGCCTCAGGTCCGACTCCCGCGGGGTGATGCGACGCGCGGGCCCCGTAGGATTAGGCAGCAGCAACTCGTACGCGTACCCGAGGAGGTCGTCGGACAGGCTGTCGCACGGGGGGGGAGCGCAGCAACAGGGGTGGTACCGGGACGTCGGCGCCGTCGGGTCTGGGCTGCGCGGGGCGCTCGAGCCGGCGAGCACCCGAATGCAGCAGGACTTTTATTTCCGGCACCGCACGCGGAGGGCGCGGGCCCACGCGTTCCTGATAACGGCGGCGACGCGCGCGCGGCTGAAGAACGCGGACCGGGCGGAAGCCGGGTTGTTCCTGCTGGACCTGGCCAGGCAGGCGGGGGCGAGCTCGAATGGAGGCGGTAGGGGTGGGGGTGCGGGGGAAGGGTTAATGTCGCCCGACGGAACGGCGCAGATGGCGAGTTTGACCGCGTTGACAAGGCGGTAGGGCAGTTTCTCTGTGATTTGGATGTATTTTAAGCCTTGCTTGTTTTGGCGTGGTTTTTTGGGGTGGGGTGGGGCGGGGGGGAGGGGGGGGCATTGGGTAGTGAAGTGAAGGAAGTAGTGGGCATGTGTGCCCTTGTGTCTCTCCTCGTGAAGGAGGCGGGCCCCGGATGTTGGGTCTTGTGTATGTAGGATGTTTTTTGTGACCCCCCTCCCACCCCCCCCCTATTGAATTGAGTCTCTGCTCCGTCCTCTTGTCCCCCCATATGCNGTAGTAGTGGTAGTAGTAGTAGTAGCACTGCTGCCCGGAATAGAACTATTCTACACCGGCCACCTCAAGCTCGACAAACTCCCCAACACGATGGCCGAGCAAAAACACGTATTGATGATGGGGGCCTAGAGCGCAAGACACAAAACAGTTTTTAAAACACACAGAAAACGACAAAAATATTACCGGACCGGCAGGACCATCACCAAACAGACGGGTAGGGAAAAATACCAAGGAAACAAAGAGTAGGGGGGGGGGGATCAAGACGCGCCGATCAAACAAACAGCATATGGGGGGACAAGAGGACGGAGCAGAGACTCAATTCAATAGGGGGGGGGTGGGAGGGGGGTCACAAAAAACATCCTACATACACAAGACCCAACATCCGGGGCCCGCCTCCTTCACGAGGAGAGACACAAGGGCACACATGCCCACTACTTCCTTCACTTCACTACCCAATGCCCCCCCCTCCCCCCCGCTGGGGGGGTTGAGAGGTGTGGGGTACTGCTGCTTGCTGTAGTAGTAGTGGTAGTGGTAGCGCTCTGCACCAGCAGCAAAGGAGGACGCCCGCCCCGCCAGACGGCGTTATTATCGTATGGATTTTTTTTTTTTATTTAGGGAGGGGGAGAGAGGACGGGGTAGTTGACGACCACTACAAAGCAAGAGAGAGAGAGAGACAAGGCCCTTTCTTGGTGATTGTTGATTGTTGATTGTTGAATGTTGCATGCAAATGGGACGAGAATGATGGATGATGGATGATGATAAGGATAATGGTACGAGAGTGTCGGAAATTTCACGGCGATGGCCGAGCGGGCTTCGTGAGGTCGGGCTCGCTCGTTCCCACTTCGGAACGGCAATAAATAATAGTAATAATGATGAATGAGAATGAATGCACTTCTTTTTTTTCTTCGTGGTGGCAGTGAGTGGTGTGTGACCGGAATTCAATTTCTGCTGTCATTCAGCGCAGTGAGTACAGAGAAAGACATCATCTCCAAGAATTTCATGGATTTTGATGAGTGACTGTCGTCCAGCAGTCCTGGCGATAATAATAAGAAGACGAGAGGTCCAGCAGTGCAAACTGCGGGCACGAAGATTCTTTCTCGCTGGCCCTCTCACCAGAGGACTTGACATCAGGCTAGCAGGCTGTGGCGAGAGCGAGAAAGCACAAATTATTTAGTTTCACTTTCTCCTTTTTTAGTGTCCTGGTATGATATTATCTCGCTCCTTTTCTTGCTGAGACGTCTGGTGGCCGTGATTTGTCGTTGGGCCCAAGTCACAAGACAGAGGAAGGGATCGACCTTCTTCTTGAAAGATTAGACAGCGCCCACGTTTGGAGCACTTACTTTTTCCCTTTTATTTTCGAAATCTCAGAGGCTCACTTTCTCGTCGGGTGCTTTCGTACATGAGAGGGTGGTCGTGGTGGTCGTGGTGGTGATGGTATATAGCGTGTACGAGCAGGGTATGAAAGGCTTGGAGGGGGAGATAGCAAGAGTTATGAGATAACTATATTATACTGACGAAGAAACGGGCGTGATAAAGCATCGCCCGCCCGCCCCGTCCATGTTATTTGCTGTGTGTGCCTGGAACCTTTCATCATGCCAAAATCGATTGCTGCATAATAGTTACTTGCTCAGTTGTTACGAAGTTTGTTGGTGTTTATTTTTATTTTTATGTTTTTGCTGTAGTTGAAGGATCGACAGCAGTACTACTACTACTACTGCTACTACTACTACTACTACTGCTACTACTACTGCTGTTTAACTGGAACAGCAGCTCTCAGCTCTCTTCCCCTTTTCTTGCTCACTAATAGGAAAAGCCGATGGTGCCCGGTCTTTATATACTACCTGGTATGTACCAGGTGGTACACAGTATACCAGGTATACTTACTGCTGTTACATTATAGAAATATTGAGTCACATACCCTCCCCCCTCTCTCGTGTAAGGACAAGCTTGTATCCTGAGTTACGCTTGCTACTGTAGAAATCAATCCAAAAATAAATGCGGAAATCGCGGCGTGTACATTTTTAGAGTCGAGGGGGGGCGTACTCAATTTGTTGCCTGCCTTCTTAGTAATTTGAACCATTGACCACAGAGTGGAAGGGGGGTGAACTCATGTCGTGCACGGCCCCTGTAGTCCTATGTATGACCATCATTGATCCTCGCATCCCTACAATGTGCCGGGACGGAGCACGCTGGGTTTTCACCAACCAGGCAGACATTGCTTGCACCAAGCGCGAAGCGCCGTGGGATATTGGGCGAGTCGCATGGAGGGACGATCTGCATTCTCTGCTAAAAACCGCCTGTGAGGCGGACTTGCAGAGTGCGACAGCCTCCAATCAAATTGATTAAATCTCTGGTGTGGCCACTTTCAGAGACAGCAATGGCTAT
>MEHQ01004083.1:0-43231 GCA_008828725.1 Saccharina japonica
GGGGGGGTCGAAAGCTGCTTCATATGACGGGTGTCAATGGCTGTATTCCCGATGATAGCCATATCGCACAGGATCGACGACAAAAAACATCCAAAGCGTGCAGACGGAGGTGGGGATGGGGGCGGCCTCGCGTTTCGAGATTGTTGTCTGTTGACAGCCAACACGAGGATGCAGCAGAACATCGAGCTACAGCAGTAGCGCATCAAGGCTTGCATTGTGTGCGATTTTTCCAAGGTCATCGATCAATGTCTACGTCCAATGCTATGTATGAGTATAAATAGACAACGCTAGTGCTAGGGTGCGCTTGGTAACAGTAGGGATAACGGCGGCTACAACGTATCTGAGGGGTGTTCCGCAGATGGGCGGTATATTGCAGTGGGTGGACTCACGCTTTCCTATTGGGGCCTGGTTGAACAGTCGCCCGGCATCTGGTGGTGGCCGTAATGTCCTACATTTCAGTTGCCAAAAAAAGCAGGGCCTTCCTCGGGAAAATTCCCGAACGTTTCGGGAATCGAGGTAAACCAACCATATCAAACTAACCAAGGAKGAATAAACAATGGAAAAAGCACCACAAGAAAGACCAAACCACGGCGAATCGAATGACGGCGTTTGCATTTATTTTTTCGAGGTAGGAACCGCGGTATGGCCACGGGAATTTTACCACGGGAATTCAAAAGGAAATTCCCGTGGTAAAATTCCCGTGGCCATACCGCGGCTCCTACATCGTAACAAAAAAAAAAAACGTCGTCATTCGATTCGCCGTGGTTTGGTGTTTCTTGTGGTGCTTTTAACATTGGTTATTCGGCATTGGTTAGTTTAATATGGTTGATTTACTCGATTCCCGAAATCTTCGGGAATTTTCCCGAGGAAGGCCCTGAAAAAGTGATCGTTCGAGCCATATTTAGGTACGCTTGAAGCCAGAAATAGGTGACACGTACATTTAGCAGCCTAGAATAGGCTTACTTACGCACTTTGAGCTATTTGTAGGTACAATGGAGCGCAGGCCCAATATCAGGCGGGCCAGGAAGCCTTTTCCGGGGTACATTACGCAGTGTACCTATATAGGGCTCAAAGTGCGTAGGTATACCTATTTTTGGATAATGCCCTAAATTAAATAGCATATAAAAACCAGAGTACGCACGATAAAAATACCCCATACAGATATATAACGACGACAGGTGGCCTACGCTACTAATAGTAGACCCACTCTATCACGTCAACTCGTCAGAACACTACGTATAGTATACCTGGTATGTTTATTTCAGACTGCTTAATTTTAATTTTAATTTATTTTATTTATTTCTCCCCCCACAAATAGACCACACACACTTCCTGAATTCTACAGCCTCAGATTGTGTCCCCCTCATACGGGATATACACCCTACATGAGGACATATAACATCCGTAAGTACGCGCGATCGAAGTATTACACTCAGCTAGCAGAGATGAGCTTCGACGAAATCCTCGAGCTCACAGCTGTTGTTTTTTATTTTTTAAATATATATACGAAGTATGCCGGCCATTTGGAATATCTTACGACCCTCCCCTCCCCTCGTTATTCGATCATCTTGCGACGCTCTCCGCCCCCGCCTTAATCCGTGTTCTTGGTATGTTTCGTGTCTTGTCGTCAACTCGGTGCAACATGGCGATTTTTTGGACTATCACTGAGACTACACACATTGATGTTCGCGACAGTTTTTGACCCCCTCCCCTCCGCGATATTCAACGCCTTTCGACGCCCCTCCTCCTCCCCCCTCACCTCCGTCCGTGCGCTTTCTATGTTTCATGCCGTCGATTCTGCGCGGCATGACTTATCATCGGGATTATTATCGGAACAACAACCATTGACGTCAGTGTTGAAACACGTTTCGGTGCCGACCCCCCCCCCCCCCCCCCTCACCCCGTCAAATTTGGAACACCTT
This sequence comes from Saccharina japonica, assembly GCA_008828725.1. Classification (NCBI taxonomy): domain Eukaryota; class Phaeophyceae; order Laminariales; family Laminariaceae; genus Saccharina; species Saccharina japonica. The sequence continues at coordinate 1,923 of MEHQ01004083.1, forward strand.
TCGACGCCCTCCCCTTCCCTCCCCCCTGCCGCCCCACACCTCCTACCGTCCGCGTGTATGTGTGTGTGTTTGTATGCTTGTTTTCGTTGATTCTCCGTGACATGGCTATGGTTGGGGCGGGGTTATCGTTGTGACGGCAACTACGACACCAACTCTTATCGGAGGTCAGTTGTTCTTCGCGGTTGGGATGGTGATGTTCCTCATTTACTACGGGTACTACGAACGGTGGGCCGTTTTTAGCACCTCCGTCCTCTCCCTCTGCACCATACTGTACATGACGGGCCTGAAGGTGTACCTCGAAAAAATCGCACCGCGGTCGAAGCGACGGAAGAGCTCATACGGCAGCGACGGCGGCGGCGGCGGCGGCGACGGCGGTAGTAGTGATCCCCAGAGTTACAGCCTAGGCTCTGCGCTGCTTGATGCCGACCATCTAGACGAACGGAACGCACGTGGCGGTGACGGTGCGAATTCCCAATAAGAGCAGTGCCATGATAAGGGTAGAGCACTCCCCGGCCAAACAGTGGTCGCGATTATTAGCAATGATGTCGGATTACGGCCGGATATGCTTATCCTTACGCGTTTTTCGGCAAAATGGGAAATTTGCGTGCTTACCGGTAATTACGGGAAAAACAGGGGACGCTTAAGAAACATCCCCGCTAAGAAAAAACGCACGTCCAACATTGTGCAGACCTTTATTTTGTTTGTTTGTTTTTCCGAATTTATGTGAATTTATAATCCACTTCCTCCAACTCATGAGTAAAGTCGGTTATGTTTACACAGGCCCTTAGGCGTGTCCGATGCTTTGGCGGTGATCGTTTTGAAATATTTGTCATTTTTCAAGTCAAAACCATGTTTGTTTGTTTTTTTGTGCAGCCTCCTGCATGGGCCAGTGGCCGAAAAAAAACAGTCGGCCCAAAAAAGGCCGTATTGAGCCCTTTTTCCGGAAACTGAGAAGAAAATTGAAAACATGGAAAATGGCTAAAAAATACTGAAGATCGTTAAATTTTCGTTTTGTTTTCGCTTCATCGCTGATATACGACACCTACGCCTCGTCTAAAAGCATGTCATCCAACTTGTGTCATCATGTTTTCGGCTATGTTTCAAGTGAAAACAGGCAAAAATAAGCAAAATTCGACTGAAAACGGTATAAATTGGCCAAAATCGGCCAAAATATGGTAATATTTGACCCACATATCCTCTCAAGAATAGAAACTCGGATTATTTTTTCGTTTTTTATCATGAGCATCTCTGTGACGTGGTTTTTTCGAAGAAGACCTAACTATAGCATTGTGCGCCTTTCCGTTCAAAAGCTATTATTGCCTGTGCCCCATAATGGACTTTACTTATGAATTGGAGGAAGCATTATTTAGGTTCGTGCTGTAGCGCCGTCGCACTGCTGCTGTAAGCTGTAAGCCATCAAATCAGTCCGTCAGCGTGACACCAACAACGGAGGCCGCCCTGCTTGTGGCTTGTAGTCGTGAGTCGTGAATAACATATAGATAGGTTGAATTTGTCCATCTAGGTTGAATTTATCGAGACATACACTACCGGCTACCGGGCCCCTCATAACTCCTTCGTGACTCGTGACCCACTGCCATGCTCGGAGCAGGTCGCAGGGTCACAGCGCAAGCTCAACTGTGGCTGCTAGGAAGCAAAAATGCGGAGGTTTCCTAGAGATTTTTACGATTTTTGTTTATAGGGGACTGGGGGCGTAGCGTAATTTCGCCGGCCCAGTCCGATTACTTACCGCCAAAACGGCTCGCCGTAAGGACGTAATTACGTAATCCGACATCATTGATTATTAGTGACTATTCGTGACTTTTATCGACTACTAGCGACTACTGGTGACTGTTAGCGACTAGTAGTGACTATTAGTGACTATTAGTGCCTATTTGTGACTTTTAGGGCCTATTACCACTACGAGTATTAGACCCAACAAGGCATATCTTATCGTTGGAATATCAGTTTGTTCTATGGTCGGGACTATAGGAGCCGTTTGATGTGCATACTGTAGCTCAAACGGAAAAAAATATTCCCGGACAGAGTGGTGGATCAAATCCCCACATTATATGATATATGCCTTTCAGGGCAGATACTTCCTTGATCGATGTGGTCTGGGCGATCTAGATCATGCTTGCCGGGTGAGATATGTATGGCCTAGCTCTTGCTCACAACCTATAGTATTCGTTGTGTATCATCTATATATAGGCCATGACACGGGATTGTTCATCGAGTTGAGAGTACACTTTTTCTCGAAGTCAGGTTTTTGGGCGAGGTATATAACTAGTGTTATAAGGATTACCCTGGGCTGGGTAATCGATCGGTCTTTTACCCCTATAGCTCAGCAGATAATACCCTCACATTTGGCGTCGTCGGCAGGACATGGGTTCGAATCTCACTTCGGACGTTTCTTTTATAGAAACGCTTGCGCGTGCGTCCCTAAAAAACACGTCTCCCTGGTTCCCCAGGTACTGAAACGAAGCGGGTAGGTCAACGTACGGCCGTATGTACGGCACCGACGTCCCAAATATCCCGCCGTTCAGAGGGGGGAAGAGTGTTATAAGGATTACCCTGGGCTGGGTAATCGATCGATCTTTTACCCCTATAGCTCAGTAGGTAATACCCTCACACTAGCTAGTCCTTTAGGCGAGGGCTTTCAGACAGCTTGGATGTACCCCTACCGTATCAGGCTTCCGTTACAGCAGTAGAAACCCCGCCCGCCCACGTGTTTGGGGAAACACTACGTACGTGTAATTAGTGTGGGGAAATTTGCGAGAAGGTTAATAATGAGATGGGTAAAGGTTGGAGGCTACCGGATGTTCATATCAACCGAGGTGGCGGGCAAGGTTGGGGGCGAACGGGAAATAATGAGTTAAAACATGAATAAGAAATGCCTCTCTGGCCCGTTTCGTGTCCACATCAGACTCCAAACGGGGGTTGCACTCGCGGCCAGAGTGGTAAGAAATACCTGGTATGAAATTATAAGTTGAAGCACGTCTCGTACGCGGCAGCTAGCAACAGGCGATGGGGAGCGGGCCGCAGAAGAATTTGGTCAAACGGGGGTTGGGTCGGGTTGGGGACGGGGGGAAGAAGGGTGACACCAGAGCCCTCAGCTCGTGGGTTGCGATGGTATTCTACATGTACTACTGTTGCGGCGGTTCTCTGGGCGTACCTATGGATTCAAGCGGGTTTCCGGTTGAGGGTTGATAGGCATGAATACGAGGATAATGACGACCGGTCCCCGAGGGGTACAAGCCTCCGTGCATATATAAACACGGTGGCTTGTGCACGTAGGATGACAACTTGTTTGACCCAGATTTCTCGTGAGCTGGAAGGAACAGCTATGGGGTCCGAGATACCAGATGTACGACGGCCAGGCCACGGTCGATGCTCACTCAGGTGGTAGTCTATGCGTATGAACTCAGTATAAGCTTTGACGTGTGGTAATGGTGGACAGGTGTATTTGGGGAACAGCAGGATGCTGTTCACACCGGATGGTAATCGATATATAGGTTTTGATAGGATATGACCACGGAGCCTGTGCACCCATGGGGCCACAGGGCCTCCTCCACATTATGAATGATGCGTGCCAAGCTCAAACATGTAACATGGTGTCCAATCCGAGAATCGAACTCGGTTTTCCACAACCACAATGTGGTGTACTGAGCACTACACTAATTAGACCAGCACCTACCGCTGAATCAAACGTACGTGCAAAGGCCCCGAAGAGGCCTGACGTGGGCGCTCATCGCGTTTAAGAGTAGGATAGGGCGTTTACCCACAGGTTTAAGTTACCTACGTATGGCAATTTTGAGTACAGTGCGCCGGCCCTCGAAACAAAGAAACGGCATAACACTGAGCCAGCCTTGATTTTACTATTTAGGGAAGTGTGTTTTCGACACAATCTTCGGTGTAACTGCTCCTAAATTTCGTGTTTCTCTGGCATTCTACGGCTGATCTCCTCAGGAACTGGGTTATTTCCGGGCGAGGCTCGATTTCTTGCGCTATCAAGGGTATGTTCCACACTGTGTACTGTAAGTCCAGAGTAACAGTTCCCGAACCCGTTTGCTTTCTTGCTGCGTAGTTGACATCCAACGGAACTGCGAAGCATGATCGTGGCAGGGTTCGGCCCTCAGGCCCGAACAGAACCAGGATTCTTACACCTGCGACTGTATCTCCAACTGTTTGAGTTTGAGGAGTTCCTAGTGCGCAGGCATGTGGGGGCCACACATCGGTTGGATGGGAAACAATCAACGCCGACGGGCATCGATGAAGCGGACGCGGTGGCAGGCACACAGCGATGCACGATCTGTAATAGGTCGATAGGACAAGTACCTCAGATCGTTGTCTTTGGCTTTCTTTCTTTCCTGGGTAGAGTTGATTAAACACATGGTGGGTGCTATACAGCGTTGTTAGGTATTTCCGCAAGCAAAGGAAGGCGTTCCCATTTCGGAGGCCAATCCTCTACCTGGCATACCATACTGTTACGGCAGGAACTTCTGACAGCTCGGTTCCTGCACATACAATTTGGCCCTCTGCGCGGTGGTGTTTGAGACAATCACCACGCGTCTTGGTACTATATGCAAACGCCGCCGTGCTGCAATAGCACGCTACCGCTCGATGTATACCTGTCGCAACATGAGAAAACACAATACTTCACGCCGTAGCGCAGAACTGCAACGACGACGAAACGAGCATCGCTATCTCTTTACAGGTTGTGGTATCGCCGCCGCAGCGCGTGTTGGAGAGGTACGCGCAGAACGAGCGACTCCCCATCGCACCACGGCGTCCTTAGCGTCCACTGCTGATGGTTTGTCTAACCATCTGCATTCAATACAACGAACTAGCGAAATAATCGGGCACGACTACACGTGTCTTTGTCGAGTCCGACGTTGCTCGTAAGGCCCTTCGAAACAAACACAATTATTCAGTGGGAAGTAGCACGTATTAAGACTGGCGTTAGAGCTTCCTTTCCTCGTTAACCGTCTCCTGGACTCGTACCACGCGAGGACAGAATATGCTATTTTCGTAATGTGGCCATTCCGAGACCCAGGCGAGTACAAAGCAAGTACTCGAGCAGTCACTGTACAATTGCATGCAATATGCGCGTCGTGTGCGTGTTATACAAGCAAATTATCCATGATACGTGGCATTGGTTCACCTTTCTTTCGTTTGTCTGGGCCGTGTTTTAATGAACACGTCAGAGTTTCTCCTTGACCTCAAGGTACTGATCCCGCCTTTATACGGCTTCATAATGGACTGGTGCTACGGTAGGGGGGGTAGCCTGATTTTCACTACCACGTTTACTCCACTCGGGCGAGTGGCTCTGTACCTCACTCAAAACTGGACGCAGGAATATCTTGTTGTCGCAGTGTAGCAAGCATACCATGGTGGTGCATATCTCGAAAACCTAAAGCATCAAGACTTGAAAAACCACGAAGAAATAATGTGGTCACTCGGCGGAGTGGCTCTCATCCGGTGGAAATGGTGGACATAAAAGCGACCCCCCTACCGTAGCACCAGTCAATGTTGGAAACCTAAGGTGACGGTTGGGTGCGGTCCCCTTTCCACTAGAGTGCAGCGGGGAGTACCTAACCACTTGACCTCCATGCATACCATAGTCTAGGCCCTTCGCCCACAGCTAGTATCAGACAGACTACGACACATCATGGTATACCCCTGAGGAAAACCTGCACTTAATATGCAACAAGCCGCGCCCCCTGTACCTCCTCATTGTTTGCATCTCTTAGGCAGTTTTCCCTGGACGTCATGCGGGATGTGTTTCTCGTTTCACAGGAAGCGGTGAATCTGTTGAAAATATTGACCATTCACACTTGAAGGGCTGAACTCGAGCGCCACGACGTGGTGATGTATATGATGGAAATGCAGCAGTATATGGTTTCACTGGAACGAGGCGCTGGGCCAAGGGAAGCTCAGAACAACGAGCTGTGACAATGTCAGATGCAGGCGAGATGAGAGAATAGAGAGGGTGTACAAACTCTCCAGTCCCTCTTGTCTTCGGTGGCCTCTTACAACACAATTTCTTTCTTCAACTGGTCGCTGCAACTCCTAGGGTCCAGAGAACCGCCGAAGGCTCTTTTGCCTATTCCGTTATTCAGAATGAGGTGGAAGTTCAGCACTTGAGTCGCATTTTCAGTTGTGTTGGATGCACTCTATTGCTGATCATAATCCAACTATTGTACTAATACATAATATTATACTTCCAGAAAAAGGGTATGTTCTTAACACGCCCCCTTAATGAAACTATCACATCGAATAATGTCCATACTTGCCATTCTATTCTCACCGCGCCGCTACGATGGGAGTACCATGCCGAATAATCAACGCTAATCTTTACGTATTCCTGGTTGTCGAGCCAGAGCTTAAATAATACCAATCTCGTAAGGTTCTAAGACCAACTCCGACAATCGATAATCCCTCATCACGTAAAATATCATAATTCAATACTGTTGATATTAATAGTAGCTCAGCGGTTGTGGTTTAAATGTAACAATACCCCCCCTTACCAACTATATCGCTCCACCGACAATACTTCTTGCTGATCTTAGACACAATCGCCTGTCTTGCTGATATTGGGCACAACCACCTGTACAAATCCTATTGAAACATGCTTCGTTGTCCTTCCACAATATGTTGAAGGTTAGAAATTTAGACCTCGCTTTGCAGTTCTTGTGGTCCGTGTGCTTTACTTCTCAAGTGCTCTTCGTTCCAATTACTACAGTACACCAGGCTGTGTTTTCTGTATGCAACAACGCTTTGTTTTTCATTGTAGAATTTGCTTCCTGAAGGAGTTCACCATTTTTCGGAGAGACGGAGCAGTTCTTTTGGGTCAGGGGTAACGATAACTTCGTTGCGTTTCTTGGTGTAGTGTCGCTTATAAAGCCCGATGTTAAGTGGTGCAAGGGTGTGTTTACTGGGGTACACACTCTAGGCAGTATCCGATTGCGTACCAAAGTATGGCAAACACAACTAGGCATGATACCCGAGTACCTCATAGTATATGCTCCAGAGGCAAGCTGAGCGTGCATCATCCATAATGAGGAGCTTACCCTCGCCGTGGGGCTTGCCACGAGTATCATAGTGTCATCTTATATAACACTCTTATGTTTCACCATTTCCGGTTGCATGCAGCACTATGCCTACTGCACGCCCACTCCCGTCCCTCCAACGTCTTCACGACAAGGCTAAAATGCATGCATAGGGTACTACATTAGTGGATCTCCATGTTGATAGCGGCCTAGGTGTCGTACACCTGAGCCCTGGTATCTCCTCAATCCAGTCAATTTTCTGCAATAGTTTATGGTACTAGCAAACGCGAGGAGCACGGAATGCAAGTGATCAGAAACGCTGCACGCTTCCTGCTTGGATGCATACACCGGGGGGCTTGTTTCTCCGACATTGTTTTGAAAATGCCCCCGTTACCCTATCTGCCACCTCTCAACCACAAAAATCCTTCTTGGAGCTATATTCCGAAGAAACCCACATCGCAACATCCCCCCCAGCCAGTTATCCGGAGGAACGCCAGCCACGCGATAATCTAGACGACAAATCCAACGTTTTCTACATCAACCAGGACTGAAGGGAAATCACCCGATAAGGTTTTCTTAGTTTTCTTTTAGAATACCCCTCTCAGTTTGCACATACGCCGCACTACCACTCACGCGACGAACGGCACGCAATCTTCAAGAACAACCTTCCTGGATGCTCGTCACGGGTGCTCTGTTCGCAATTTCATACTGAATTAATCCCACCGAACCCTCGCCAAAATCCTGAACCATTGATGGTCATTCTGCGAGTGAGCGTATCTGCGGCCTTCAGACTGGTACTAACTCCCTAGTCGGATCCTCGAGGTTTACATATGGCATTCGTCGCAGGTGGTGTGTACCGTGCCTGGTATCCAGGCTTTGAAAACGCCCCGCCTTCTGCCTAAACTGATGGGAAGCCTGGTAGAAACAATAATAACCACGATATTAAGATCAAAATATCACCCGCGGCGCCCGGAAACCCTGACCCTCTCACCACATAGTGTGGAAAATGTATACTACAAAGTAACACCGGTGGTGCAAGAGGGGGGGGAGGGAGACCCCCGCGCGGGAGGCACAATTATAGAGGTAAATGTGGCAAGGCGGCCTCATACTTGCAGCAGGCTGTCTGCGTTCGAAGAAAGCAAAATCGAAACAAATCCCTCATGAAACCTCTCCGCACTGAAAACACGCCACGAATTCCACAGCAGCCCGACGGTCGCAGTCATCTCGAGACGGCGTGCAACGAAACACACCCCACGCGTGGGCCCATATCCGCCCGCTTCCATAGATCCCGGGTTTGTGGCAATCGGCGTCGTACAACTCTCGCAATTCGTAAAAAACACGAAAGTTACACATAAGTAGTACACAGCAAACAGACAGACAGACTGCAAGAGAGACTACAAGAAATTAAATAATGTACCAGGTAAAAGCCTGTACCCCGGTACGAAGAGTTTTGTCTGCCTTATAGGCAAAATACGGTCTCGTTCGCTTCGCCTTGCCTCATTACTACCAGTAGAGAGGCAGATGAGGCGGCCTCATATTTGCGTAGGCCGTGTGCGTTCAAAGCAAAAAAAAAAGCAAGAAAAAACAAAATGAAAATTCTGCCGTACGTAGCCAAAACACACCACCAAATACACAGAAGCCCGGCTACCGCGATCATCTGGAGACGGCGTCCAATGAAACGCGTCCCACGCGTTAGCCCATACTCGCTCGCCTCCATAAATCCTGGGTTTGTGGAAATCCGCCTCCTACAGCTCTCGCAATTGATAATATTACGGGGGACCATAGTAACTAGGTCCAAATATTGTTCGTAAAAATGTGTCAATATATAGGTTTTTGTCTGTACCGTAGGTCTTATTTACTCTACGTAGTCCCCTGGAATAGTGTGAAAAGCACACAGACAGCACACAGACAAACTAACAATTACATAATGGAAGCCTGTACGCGCCCCGGTACGAATAGGATTTTTTTGCGTTATACCTCGTAGGCAAAAAGCGGCCTCGGTTACTTCTCCCCCTCGGCCTTGTTCTATTGTATTCCAAAGTGCAGAACAGCGCGGAAGATACACAGCACATACGGGAGTACCTGATACAATACAGCGAGGCAACACCGCGAGGGGTCATAAATAACGTAGAAGCAGCAGTGGCAGCAGTACGAGGGGAACCCCGACCTTCGCGTGGCCGGTAAAATTCAAGGAACACTTATACTAACAACGGCCACATTGCGGACTATGGCCATGCCAGCTAAACCTAACATGACCGGCGATGCCCGAACCGCCCACGCCTTCGTAGTAGCGCGTGCTGTCAACCTGACAGTCATGTTTCCTAAGGTGACAAATACATGCATGGTGCCATTTCTTCACGCCTTTGAACCCCGCTAAGCCGTACCAACGTTTGGACCCACTTGCCTCCCCGATCTCTTACGCCGGATAGCATCACAGTGTCGTGGCATTCCCCCCGTGTGGTATACTAGAGATTGACAAACTGCAAGGCAAATTGAAATCCAGAGCCCGCTACACAAAAGCAAAGCGTCACTCCCTCCCAACCCACATACATTTCGACAGACAAGCCACAAATAAGAGTTGTGCGTGACTCGGCAAGCATAGCGCGTACTCCACGCCTTGGGCTGCAGCTTGTTAGAGGTACACTATGACCATTGATATTGAACTTAACAGGCATTTGAAACACGTAAGCCAGGAACACAATCATAATGGAGTCCGTGTCCCGTCATCGTCCTTCTTGGCTTTCTACTGCTTCAGGGTATAGCCAACTACTACGCAGCTCAGTAGTCGTGGTGAACCTCTGACACGGTTTTCTTGAGCAACGTAGTCCCATCAACTGTGTCCCCATCCCCAGACAAGAACCCTGAGTTGAGTACGCCGCCTCTCTTGCAGGCTTCTTGCCCCTTTATGACCTCGTGGGGCACTCAAAATGTTGCCGGGTTTTAGACAGCGGGCCACGACCGAGCCAATCCGATCACCGCACGCTGTCAGGACTCTTTCCCCCCTAAGAGTGCACGAGGAAGACAAGAGAAGAGCATGTCGAATGAACGCCGCAAACAGTATTGTTCAAGACCGTTGTGCAGCAATATGCCGGTGCTGTTTGGATGGAACCGCGGCTAGATCTAGGGTAACAAAAAGAGCCTCGACTGGCTGACGGCGCACAGACCGTCGAGGCAGAGGTCATTACTTTGCTCGACATTGATCGCCAAAGGACGTCCTATTGTGGGGGGCGTCTCTACTCTAATACAACGAGTTGTTCTTTACACGGAAAGGGGTAGTCCGGTTTGCGTTAGATATGTGCCAACATATCATACTCAGAGAACGCACCTAATGGCGAATTTCGACGGGTTTGTAGAGGTATGTACAGTACAACAGTAGTATTCGCATTTCGTCCGGTAGGATATCTCCGGGAGTTCTACAAGTCACTAACAGTGTGATCATGTTTGGGGTTAGGGTTATAGGGGGTCGACGCCCGTACATTGATCCAGCATGTTACCGGATGATCTGTCAATTGTCCTCGTACAGTAGCTGTACGCTTTATAACCCCGTTGGGACCCCTTTTAAGGGATATCGACCAACACAAGGGGTGATTTTGTAGTGATATCAACCGTCTACGAGCAGCGTGAGGATCCAGAAGTACCGGTAAGATCGTGCTGCGCCCGTCCCGTACGACTCATTTTGCACTGTTACTCGGACACTAATTTTTCCATCACCACCCAACCACGCAGTGGCTGACCCAACCACGCAGCGACTGTTCCTGCAATCGACACGTTTTTACCGCCAACTGTTTCTTCAGGAGTCCCAAGAGGGCTAACACCACACAAATCGAGACCCGGATGCGCCCACAACAAATATATGGATGGTTACACACCCTCTCAAGACGGGGCAGCTCGTGCTGGTGGGATGCGTGCAATTGTCGTCAACTGTGTGCGATGGCGGAAGGCACGGGTTTTTGTTTGCGAAGATAACTTTTTTTCCGGAGAGTTTTGTTCGGACGGCGTGGATGTGTCAGGGAACATATTTTCTACAGGATCTCCGGTTTCACCCTAGCTGTAAAAATGCCTCCCGATATTTAGGTGGTCGTGTAAAATCGCAACTGGCTTCGCTCGTAACCTCATACTCGAAGTACTAGCGGGTACACCTGGACCGCGCGAGCCGTCGCGTGTTTGTTTTATTGTCTGTACACGGGTAGACACCTCTGTCCAATGTTTCGCTCTCGTTTGAGTTGTGCCTCCGTGTCTCACCTCTTCGGGAAGCCCTTGACCTTCATCCCCCAACAGCGGCTCCAGAGCCTGGGCACTAGAGCCCGGAAATGCGAAGACCCTTTCGCCACTCTCTTCCTCAGGGTGATCATTGATGAACATTTTGCCATCGCCGCCACCACCGCTCGGAGTTATCAGCGCACCCTCTGCCGCAGGAGGACGAGGACCTGCTCGAGAGCCGTCAACGCCATCAAAGCGGATCTTTAATCCCGTGAGGTACACAATAAGAACCAATTCTCCAAGGACAGGGACGAAAACCGACCACAGTCGGTTGTATCGGAGGAAAAAGAGCTGCATGGTCAATCCCACAATAACGGTCCCCTGCGACAAATCGGGGCGGCACATGAACCAGGAGTAACGGGAGGAAAGCAACAGCAATAGTTAGAAACGGCGACGACATTGGAGATAGCGATTTGGGGGCAGGGTGAGGTGGCACAGTTCGAAAGTCCACTCGGAGTATCGAGTATACTCGGAGCATCTGTGCAATATTCCAATATTCCCCTTTTTCCTTTTTTTTTTTGGAAACAAATATTGGAAAATATAGAAAAAAGCTGCTCGACAAGAACGACCCTAAGTATATGTATATAGATGATGTTTTCACATATCATACCACTCCGTACCGGAATATAAGTAAAGCTTTATCATTAGCGCTAAATTATAACGGTCCTTACTTTATGGGATTTACTACCTGATACCTGGTACCATCGTATACAACAAACAGCAGCAGTATATATAAAATAGGGTTTCAGCCAAAATCAGGTACACCTGGTCACTTTGGTGCCAAAAACAGGTACTACTCTAAAACCAAGTACAAATTACACGCTAGGACACCTGTCATTGGCCAGCCTCACATCGTGTACCTGATTTTGGCATGAAATGGTCAGGTACACCTGGATTTGTCTACTTTGTCTTGCTTTCAACTGATTTTGGCGCATTTTGAGCCAATCAGAGTCCATACGTACACCGTCTCCTATACGTCCGACACGAAGACATCACCACACTATTAATACGTACCAGGTACATACGACCCGCCACAACGACACACAGAACATATATATATATATGATACGCGCGTATACAGCACAATGGACACAGACTGCAGTTAGTTTGCCGCGTCGAGGTTGACTCAGTTTTTTATGAGAATAGTATATGTACAGCAAAAAAACTTCGTACCGCCGTGTGCAAGCGGCTCCTCGAGGATGGTCGAGGGTTTAAAGCTGGCAACGGGGGGGGGGCGCTAAAGGTACTCTTGCCGTGGCGCAAGAGATATCCACGAACGAATGACCTGAGTCGTTTTTGGAACAACACTACACATTGTCGGATGGCAAGCATGATAATACTAAATATACATGAAGGGCCATACAAAACTAATACTAGTAATATTTTGGAGGCCGCACATTTACTGCTGATATTTAGGCTCAAAATAAAAACTACCCCTGGTAACAAAGTTTATGGTTGTTCATGCACAAAACACCGCTCGTGGCGCGCGTTTTATACTTCGTTTTAGTATGTACCCGACTTTGGCTCAGATGGATCATGTATACCTGATTTTGGCATTTGCTGTATAAAATATGTATGTATAAAAAGTAGGATCACAATAAGAACGAGGCAGCTTTTTATGTGTATAATACGTACGTACGTACGCGTATATACTTCGAAGTATCACATGATCCAAGGGCGGGTGAAAAAAAGGACCCGAGACCCCCCCCCCCCCCCCAACACACCCTTTTTTCATTTATTTTTCGCTCAAACTAAACATCCTATTTGTCAGCCTTTGGGCGTCAGCTGCTCAGCAAGACGTTGTCGAAACAATGCGCACGAGCCCTACGTGTGTTGTTTGTGTGTTTCATGAATAATTTGGACGGTGAGCAGTGTTGAAAGTGGTGTTTGGTTTAATTTATCTGCAATAATAACAGTCGGAGGGAGGGCGAACAAACGAAGTGCTGAAAAATCGGATGAGTTGGATGAGTCAAGACATTGGAACACTTTGTCCGTTGAAGGCCGCGAGGTGCATACTGAACTCGGCGCAAATTTGCGCGTGCCAACTTGAGCGAACTACTACTACTGTAGTTCCTTTAAAGGATCTCGCGTGCTTGACAAAAGAACGACGCCACGTCATTTCTGATCCAACTGTTCTTTAGCGTTCTCGGCCCTCCGGAATCCCACCGTCTACTATTGAATGAAGTGAGAGCAGAACCCATAGGAATGACTACTACGCAGATCATCCGGCTACCCTCCCTCAACCACACTCACTGGTGCCGCCGTTGCAATGGGCACTGCGGTCAGAGACGGAACATGGGTTGTGGTTTGTGCAACTGCCCCCCTCCCCCGCCTCGGCTTGCCCCAACTTAATTCGTTTCCTTCCACGTCCGCTTCTGTGTCAGTGTCCGACCTCTGCTACTTTTAGGCGCAGTGGCTGAACAAGTGCCCATTCTAAAACCAAGTAACTTGTGGTTGAGTCAAGGGTTGAGTCATTGGTTGTATAGGATTTAGTATGGGAACTGGAAAAGTCATTGGTTATATAGGATTTAGCATACGGAACTGGAAAATTCATTGGTTATATAGGATTTAGTATAGGAACTGACAAATACCCGCAGTGGCTGACAAGTGCCCATTCTAAAACCAATATACTTGTGGTTGAGTCAAGGGTTGAGTCATTGGTTATATAGGATTTAGTATAGGAACTGGAAAAGTCATTGGTTTAGTATAGGAACTGGAAAATTCATTGGTTATATAGGATTTAGTATAGGAACTGACAAATACCCCCCCCCCCCCAATCGGCCCCAAATGCAAAAATGTGAGTGGGGGTCTCGGGTCCTTTTTTTCATCCGCCCTTGCATGATCAGATGTCGGTACCAGGTCATCATACTTTATTCAACGTGCAGCAGCACAGCAGTACAACTTCTGGTTCTTCTGTGCAAAAGTCACATATTAATATTAATAGTATACGGGACACCTGATCAGAAACACAGGCTAACCAGAAAGCCAGGCTGATATATATGTAGAAGAATATAAGAAAAATCTGGAGTCGTTCTATGGAAATTAGAGCAAAAATCACCCTCTGTCAAATAAGAAATCCAGCCCGGACCAGCTTTCCTGTTTCTTATCAGGTGTCCTGCACTGCTGTACTCGTATATCAAAACATTTGTGTATGTACTGTAAAATACGTGTTGTATATCGTACATACCTGCCAGAAGAGGCTCAAGTCCTTGGCGCTCTTGCGCTTATGGGCTCGGTATATTTGCGGCAATAGCGCGACGGAGACAAACAAACCCGCCATGAAGCCGACAACATCGATCACGAAGTCGTAGTCGTAGTCGGAGGCGGGCGTACCCGTATCCATGACGTGTCCGGTCTTCTGTCTTCTGACACTTTTAAGAAGCAGCGGGTATAGTAGCAGTTCCCGGAGAAGAACTGGACTTCGAATACACCACGCTCGTACCGATCGGGTCCAAGTTACGTTCTGCTGCTGTTGTTGTATGTCTTCAGCCACAGGCAGGTGTTGCGCTGTCCTCACCTCGAGTGTGTTTAAAGAGCTACAGCAGTCTCTCCAGGTCAGGTGTGAGCATCATCATCATCATCAGGGTTGATGACGCATCATCTCTTACTTTTCTATATGACGCGGTATACACGTGCTCGCGTCAGGAACCTGAAGTTGAGGGACGGCAAAACAGGCGTGTGCGGCGGGCTGGAGCGTGTGTCTTATTCCTTGTTCGTGCGTGGTGGGGTCTCCAGTTATAGAGTTTCTTTTGGTGTCATCTCCGTAACTAACTGTCAGCTTTGACCAATCAGAGCCAACCAGGAACCTACATACTGTAGTTGGGATGTTGGCATGTTGATAGTGTCAGTGTTATTTCGTAGTGTTGGTAAGTAAAAGTGGTAAGCAACCCCAAAAAGGGGTTGCTTTGCTTGTTGATTTTTGGGTTTTTTAGTTGAGCAAGTTAGTTGGTTATTTGGCACGCGGCAGCAACGACGACGGCGGAGCCTAGTAATTACAGTATTGCGTATATTAATAGTATACAATACTACAGTAAACAAAGCCTCTGTGTAATTTTATAAGTCAATTTTAGTATGAGAATACTAAAACCCATGCGATGTATTTGTTCACTGAAACACATGCACTTTTTGTATATATTTCAAACTGGACATACCAAAACCTACACAAAGTATTTGTATGGCGTTTGCTGTAGTACACCATACTAAAAACCTTATGATACAGCAAAAAAAAAGAAGCAAACGAGCACACGGCTTTGTTGCTTTGATTATTACGCTTATAAAAAAGGCATTAGCCAAAAGTAGGTATACCTACGAAATTTGAGCCATTTATAGGTACAGTTGAAGCCAAAAATAGGTGATACGCACATTGAATAGCCGATAATAAGTGTACCTGCGCACTTTGAGCCATTTGTAGGTACAATGGAGCGCAGGCCCAATATCAGGCGGGCCCGGAAGCCGTTTCCGGCGTACATTACGCAGTGTACCTATAAATGGCTCAAAGTGCATAGGTATACCTATTTTTGGCTAATGACTTTATTAAAAAGCACAATAAAAAGTAATTTTTGAAAGTTGCTTACCAATTTTATGTTTGATGCGTACTGGTAAAGTACAGGACACCTATTAAATACTAAGAAACAGGAAATCTGATCCACGCTGGATTTATTTTTCGAAACAGGATGCTTTCTACACTAATTTCAAGAAAACGACTCCCGAATTTCTTATTTTCCTCTAAAAATCTCATCCTGTCTTTCTTATTTTCCCGTTTCTTATTAGGTGTCCTGTGGCATGTCCTGTACCCAAACACGCCGGGAGACAGCACTTTCACCCCTTGACAGAGAGCCTTGACAGCAAAAAACAGGGGACACTATCGAAAAATCCCCGCTTTTTCAAAAACCCCTGACAACAACAGTGATAATATATAAATTAATGTGTTTTCCTGTATTTTGTTTTTTTTCGGCATTTTGCTACATTTCCGAGTCCGATCTACAGAAAAGATTGGAATTGAACTGCAGAATATCGATGATTTGAAATTAGGTCATATCAAACGAGTAAAACGTGAAAGAGCCGCGCAACAATAAATTGAGAGGCGCGCGCTATGTGCAGGTCCTGGAGCATCCTGCAAAAAGCTTTGTGCAGGCTGTGTGTGGTCAACCTCTACCTCTACCATAGACATACCCCTCACCCTAACAACCCTAACCCTAACCCGAACCCCAACCCTTTGGGGGGCACGAGGTCGGCAGGGGCAGCCACGCGGCCCCGTCGCGTGTTTTGATGGCGTTTTCCCAAAAATAAACATGCGGCCCAAAAGGCCCCTGCCTCACCCAATAAAACCGGCATCCTGCACCAAAACTTTTTGCAGGAGTGCTCCTGCACATATAGATAGGATGTGGTGGAAATCGAGTTTAAAAGGCTAGAAACTCTGGTAGCGTCTGTTGATCGACAATTTTAGTCTACCTTCCCTACAATGGCGTCGCGGCAGGGCGTGAGATTCTGAAGAGTGAGGTCGAGTGGTTCGATCCTCACCTATCCCATAAAAAGGGAAAAATGGGAAAAATCTCATGTTCAAGAATCTGTAAAAACTCACTCACTTAGAAAACACCAAGAAAGGAACGATGAGAGCAATGCGATCATTGCATACTGTGTCCAGTACCGAAAAGTTGGAGGTAAAACTTGGATACTCAGAGTCTCATCGGGGTTCCTGACTTACACCGAAGAGATAAGTCAGGTTTAGTGAGGGAGAATGTGGTGGAAATCGAGTTTAAAAGGCTAAAACTCTCGTAGCATCAGTTGATCGACAATTTTAGTCTACTTTCCCTACATAGGACGCTAGTGTTTCCACACATTTTAGCAGGCTTTTTCTGCCAGGGGGGTTGGGGACATATATATGTCTATGGACAGCTGGATCTGCATCACATTGTTGATTGACATAGACAGCTTGGCATTGACATGTCTCCCAACATCTTTGCTGGTACCTGGTACGAGAACCGTATGTGATATCTGCTGGTACCTGGTACGAGTACCGTAAGTGCTGCACTCTTCTCGCGATAAAAATGCAAGGCACGTACCGTAGTGGGGAGGGAGGAGAAAAAGCTTATTATAGCGTCCTTAGTGACCCCGGATCTGAGTTACGAAAGAAGGGAGAAGATCATAAATAATGAGGGATAAAAAATAAAGAAATAAAACGGAACAAAAAATATGAACTCTCTTTTGGTTGATTTATGAGTGTTAATTAATTTGTCCTACGAATCGGGTTGCTTTAAATATGATTGTTAGTCATTATAAGCAACACAACCAACTGCAAGAGGATACGTATGATTTATAATATCAGGGGTACGCGCGGTAAAGGTCGGGACGGGAAAATGTGGTCGGGACGGGAACGGTACGGTACGGGAATGGGAAACCGTCAGATTTTCGTTCCCGACCGCGATTTCCCGACCGGTACCATCGTCAGTTTCTGTTCCCGAGCTCTACCGTCCCGCGGTAATGGCCGTGTTCCCGTTCCCGACTGTTTCTCATCCCACTGTCTGCCCATTCCCGGCTATTCCCGTCCCGCTGTCCGCCCAGTCTCGAGTATTCCCATCCCACTGTCATGTAAGTGATTCCCGTCCCATCCCGACCATGGGGCACAGCTTCTCCCATCCCGCATCTCACTATTGGGGCAGATATTCCCATTCCATTTACCGCCGATTTTTTCGTTTTCCCATCGCATGACCATGGATGGATGCAAGTGCGTATACTGCATTTTTACTCGTATATATTTCCGAACTATAAAAACAAATCGTCTACGCCAAGTCTACGCGCGAATATATATTTCTTTTTTCTATTATTTTTCCTCTCGTTTTTGTTTAAATTCAAAATTTAAACACGAACTTAAAATTTGTATCAACCATTCAATCGGCCCATCTCACACCTCGCTATTTAAAATAATAGTACGTATAACAAATCGGTCGTACATTTGGGAAATTATGATGTCGAGAATAAAACCAAGAACACTCACACCACCACCCGGCCCAAAGACAAAACATGGCATCAAGCATGGACGTTGTGGAGGTGGGGGATCCCGGCGGATCTGCTTCGGCGCCTCAAGCAGCGCCAAAGCAATCAGCCCCGGTTCCTGCTCCTATTGGCACTGTTCTCGCGAATACTCGTACTCGAAGAAGACTTTTGATTATACCCTTTTCAGTCGTTGTCTCCAGCGTGTGTTCCCGACCGTGTTCCCAACAATTCCCGATTGCGTTTCCCGACCGTATTCCCGACCCGGTTCCCGACCCATTCCCGACCCATTCCCGACCCATTCCCGACTTATTCCCGACCTATTCCCGACCCGTTCACCGATCATTTCCCGTACCGCCGAAAAATGTTTCCCGTACCGTACCGTACCGCCAAAAATCGGTTCCCGTCCCGTCCCGTACCGCCAAAGAATCGTGTCTTCCCATCCAATCCCGTCAACCAAATGGTTTCCCACCTTCCCGTCCCATTCCCGTCCCGCGGTAAACAGACGGGAACATTTTTCCATACCGCCCCTCGGGAAGACCCAAAAAAATTCCGCCTGCGGCGGGAAAAACGGTCCCATCCCGTACCGCGCGGTGCCTTCGGCACCGCGCGTACCCCCTGGCTAATATAATCATGATTGCTTATTATATTTTCCAACCGTTTTTGTTTCACAGATTAAGGCGCCAGCTACGCGAATGGGGCCTTCTTTTGCTCATGTAATATTATTAGGGTATGGACACAGAGTATCCCTACTCGTAGCCAGGTCAGCCTATTGAGCAGGTACTCGTTGATACTCACGTGTGCGGTTTGCTTAGAGATAACAGAAGATCAGTTTTATTATTCCTTTTCCCACGATGAAAGACTGAAAGAGCAGAAGGCTTGGTCACCGTGAACCTGGGAACCCCTGGTTCCCATCTAATGTACGCCTTCCAAGTACTACCGATACGATTCTTATACCTAATACGAGGTATTTACCGGCATTTCCACATCATTCCAGCAGTACCATAACACTAGCCCACTCTGATGAGCCGTATATGCAGATATATGAGAAATTCGTGGAAAGCCCCATTCCACGAGCTAAAGCTAAAACATGAGTCGAAGATGCGTCTCCTTAAAACCCCCTCCCACACCTCTGAACGGCTAAAGGCTACGAAGCCGAGCAAGGGAGGGGTATCAATATAAATAAAGATTATAACCAAAAGTAATGCATGTAGCCCTTTTACATAAACTGCCCCCTGGCTCGAGAGCGGGGGGGTCGGTAGGACTGACAAGGCCGGAAAACAAGTACTCCAAAACTCCATGAGAACCCGCCCAATACATTCAGAAAGCGTGTCCTGTGCCAAAAGTGAGTGGCCCGATTGCCCAGATCAGTCCCGGCATTGGGCGGGGGGTTGGCAGGACGAAATACGCAAAAACGACCCCCAAATCGGCCACAGAAAAAAAACAGAAATCGGTGGGGGATACCGAGAAGAAAAATAGCCCGACCTGAAAGCTCGGAAAACGTCATAATATGGACAAAACACAAGGAAATCTCGCCCCAATCCCACCCAAAAAACGGGAAAATAATCGAACGCAGCGGCGATGCGAAAAATCAGCGATCCACGGCTGCACCTCGTGATTCATCTACGTTACGCTGGACCCCCCGTGTAAACGCGCTAGCTCAGTGCACTTGTAGGCACCAAGAACCACGCGCAGCTCCTGTTGAAGTCGTGTAGCACGCCGAAGAAAGAGGGAGCTTAACCGGTCCCGGGTCGTCCAAAAATCGAACGACATATACTACGTCCGTCGTTGTAGTCGCGCTGATTTTCCCAAGTCACCACAAACCGTCGTCACCCTTGTCCTGGAAGTGGGCCCCTTTGGGAAGCACGGTGATGCTGTATCGGCGAAGCCATCCGGCGTGCGGTACACAGCCATAGGCGGGGGCCAGGAAACGTTTCGCCGTTACTCCGAGAAAGCTCCCGCTGCACAGCGCCAATTCACCTCCAACGGTACAGGCGATTGGTTCGTCGGTGCTGGTTCGGGGTGTCGGCCCAGTAGCGCAGAATTCCACAGCGCGAGGAGTGAAGGTCCATTTCCCGTTCCCAGGACGGACGAGACAGTCCCGTCCAGTGCGTCTCGTACATCACCGCGGTGACATGGTGCATCACTCATTCATCTCCTCTGTAGAAAAACATTAATGCCAGACTTACTCATCAGCCCCCTGTAATCCATTCCATTCGACACAGTAGTAAGTAGCAGCCACACATAACGAATACCGCGTAACTACGGTATCACGCAGAGTAAACCATGATAATACTCAATGCTTGCCAAACTACTGCAGTCCGTCTTCTAACCATTTTAGCCCGTCCGGGACGCCCTATAACTGACGTACTGGAATTTTAGGATTCAGCTACTCGTCCATACCAGCCATTGTTGCTCTTCAGGAACACCTCTCTCGCAGGTGAATTGGAATTACGAAGACGGAGTGCCTATATCCGAATACCCTTCTACTCCAAATAGGGGAAGTTAGGATTGACATGCTGAATGAATCAACTCGGTAAGTTGTTTTTATTTTATTTACGACTCGGAATCATTACACCCCGCCGCAAACAATCAATCTCGTACCTGGTATAGTATATACCGAACATACGATTTACTTCTCCAGAAAAACGAAAGGTAGTCCACCATTCATAAATCAAATCACAGTCGCAAACGGCACATCTCTCCATTTGTCCGATCGAAAACAATCCAATCATGCAGGTAGGTGTATTGATCGCAAAGAAAACAAAAGCCTCCCTGCGAGATACCCACCTCTTACTAGATGTGCCCCTCGTCGCTCCGCGTAATACTGGGTGCAATTTCCTTGTCGACAATACTCACATCTGCTCTTTCCACGACACCCCCCCCTCTGCTGCTGCTGTCGCTGCTGCTGTCGCTGTTGCTGCCGCTGCTTCCGTCGCTGCTGCTTTCGCTGCTGCTGTCGTGAAGCGCGCTCGGTCCCGCCGTGCGCTAGCTATGGCAGGCGCTATTCTCCCCGTGTATAAATGCTGCTGCGGTCACGAAACCCCCCGGCGCCCACCAACCCTACCACACTACCTCTCCGTAGCAGGGTGCACGCGGTATTCCCACGCGACTTATTCCCTCACCGCCTGTACTGCAGGCGTCACGGGGGCGCATGGCCAAGCTTCGACCATGCGTATTCTCGCGGAATAAGCAGACACGTAAGCTCCCCGCATCTGCCCTTCTCCTCCACATACATACTCCCGTGAAGTGCCCCTCACTAACCATACGGCAAGGGTGCCTACGACTTTTCACCTTTAGGCTTTTAGCTACTGCTGCGAGGCAGTAGCTGCTACATTTTGAAATGTTGTCGTCACCGCATACATAATCCACTACTAAGCTCCCCGTAGCGAATACGTCCCCCCCATCCATCAAACGACGGGGGTGCCCAAGGAAATACATCCTCCTTGGGGCTTTTAACTACTGCTGCGAGGCAGTAGCTTCTCCTTTTGAAAACGACACCACCACCGCATCGTTTATATCCACTGCTAATCTTCCCGTAGCAGATACGTGCGGCTGACGCCACACGATTCCCCCCCACCCACCAAACGACGGGGGTGCCCAAGGACATACACCCTCCTTGGGGCTTGTAGCTACTGCTGCTGTGCAGCAGCCAGTAGCTTCTCCCGAGAAACGACGCTGCCTCCGCGGTATCATCTCAGGGATTATTTTCATCACTAACACGGCTCTCGGCACACAACCGGGGTTTTTTCCTTGTCACGTATACCGCTGTATACTATAAATAAGCATACAATACGAACCATTCATACTGTCTCAAGCATACCAGCTCGAAAATATCACATATGAAGATTGCGAGGCAACACGGCACAAGCATGTGGTTGTATAGCACTACTGTACCTATTATATAATAATAGCGTATGAAGTCACGTGACAAGGGAAAGTTTGAGGCACAAGCACCCCGGCCTGCAGCTTCCCGTACATCGAGGTCATCGCTCCCGGGGCCATAAGGGATTGCTCTCGCTAGCCCCGACCTGAACATACTGGTCTCTCTCGACTCGAAACTGTGGAGCATAACTCATACCCGCACCTGTTCCTTCGCCCCCAAGAGATGCACGGCCAAACTTGACTCTGTCCCCAAGCACTGCCGACCCCTCCAGACGACCCGCCGTGCATATCAGAGAACAGCTCATCATCGGGCTGCCCTCCTTGCTCCCTTTTCCACCACCGGGGACCCCCGACGATGGTGGTACAGCATTCCTCCCTGCTGAACCTACCGTGACTATCTCCCCACCGGGCTCTCCCTGCTGCGCCTTGCTATCTCGAGTAGCTATCCGAAAAGCTCGTCTCCAAAACGCATGATGACCATCCCACCAAACTCCTCAGGTCCTCGAAAAGCAAGCCCCTGCGCAATAATTTCTCCCGAAGACTGTCAACTTCGACGTCGATGAGGCTGCAGAATCGCGGCTCTCTAGAGTGTTCGTTAGCCCCAAGCGAGATTGGTTTAAAAGCCTTTCATCTATTGAATGGGTCTCCCAGCAGTAGCCACAGACGAGCGCAAGTACCAGCGTAAGCATGAAGACGAGAGGCGAGAGAGTGCCTGCATGAGCTCACAAGCCCATAAAGGCAAAACGACCCATAACACATAATATGCTAATAGCCCAAACCGACACACAGACCGACACGTAACTTTCATATATAGGATCTCCAACGAACAGCGGTGTGTCTATATATGTTGGTGGACGGCGTTCACTTGTGGCATTGTGGAGGGCGTGCTAGTCCAGAGGCTTGGCGCGAGCCGCCGTTAGGCGTGCTCGTCAGCTCTTGTCAGAAGAAATGTATGATGTTACAAAGAAGGCTCTGTCTGGGCTAAGATTAAGATGGAATGAAGTACCAGTATCTGACAGAGCTGAGAACATTGGCTGCGAGCTTGGGGGGCACAACCAGCCTCGACACGCTCGGCGCCACTGCTAGATGTACTCTACCAGGTGGTTTTGCTGATCGACCTACAGCAACGTTCCTTGCATGCTTGCTCATGACCGTTCCACGTATATATATATATATAAACACTTCCTTTTGTCCTTCTCCTGAGATCGCCGGGTCGACCCGTCCCTATAGGGGGCATATACTCGCATTATTGTGGTACGTTACAAGCTGATAAAGGCTTCCCGCACGGATATTCGACAAGTGCGTTTGTATGTGTCCGCCTGCATACAAACCCCCCGAACTTGCACCCCCCCCCCCTCCTCAAACGAGGCCCGACGAACACCCCCCGACGCCACCACCGAAACATTGACCATTGCCCATCCTGTCACCCACCCTTGCCAAGTTTCAGTTCGTTTGGCGCCGCCTGTGTGATGTTCTGCTGTTTCTTGTTTGTTTCGTCGAGTAAACCATCACGGTTTTCTGTGTCTATGGTCTGGTCGCGATTGAAGGTAGATCTATACACAACGCTCCTTGTACTTACGGCGAGGCTGGTATCGCTTTGAACTCTAGAAGAAGGCGAGTACCTCTCGCCGCTGCAACCAAAGCAACGTCGGTTGTTTTCTCGACGACGGTAAGGGCTGTTACAGTCGAACATTCTATTTTCGGAAGGCTCTCGACCAGCGTCTCTCCGAAAACCTTTTGTCCGGTGTTGGCAGCCTTCCTGTTCTGGAAAAATTTAGCGCAGCCCCGACCGACATTTCGAGCTCGATAACTTCGTAACATAGAAGTCGCCAATACCAAACGACACGTCCTTGGGTAGCCCTCCTCCAGAGACGAAAAACCAGTATCAAGCCACCGCATACCACAAACACTGTCCAACGCCACCCTTTTCGGTGCTGACATTATTCTTGCTCTGGAGATATCGAGCGCGAAACGTCGGTCCGGGGGGGGGGGGGGGCGTTTACTAGCATTATTACGATAATACATGTTTTTATTTGGATGAAGAATTTATGGCACCAGCGGGTTTAGACGTGACGGGAGATCTGTCGTTGTTGTGAGATACGGAACGCCGCGTTTCTTAGCGCAAGGGCTCAGATGCTTGTTAAAGTCGTGTGCTGACTCGCTTCCCTCCAGAGTTCGTGCGCAACGCCCAGTCCGCACAGGCCAGGCTATACCGACACTCTCCCGGAGTCAGACCACAGGAAGGGGGGTACCTAACCTTGCCCGGGGTTTTACTATAATGCGGGGGGCATAACAAACAGAACCCACGATTGACCCAAAAATCAGGTATTCCCCTATATTCCTATTTTGACACACCACACATTAGGTTATGGTAGAATGCGGAGGTCTTCCTTATACCTCAGTCAAACCTCGACCTGTGAGAAAAAAAACGTACGCTACGCGCAGCCCGGCGAAGAAATCCATGGGCATATGGTCCATGCAGTACAATTTAGCCATTAATGTTCCAGGTCATAACGTTTGAAATACGACGAATTGGGCGATATTGCTGCTATTATAGTCTTGGTCGCCAGGGCCGAGCGAAAAATTACGGTTTTGGCCTGTTTTTTGTTCGCCTACATTAAAATCAAGTAAGTTACAGCTTGCCAAGGGTCAAGATCAGCTACTTTTCACAAAATCATGAATATCTCATCGGACTTGTGTTTTATGTAAAGACGAATTCAGGTTCCGTCCGTAGAATGACGAGAGGAATCGTTTCCCGCCCTTTTTGTTTAGGTTGGCTGGGTGGCTTTTACGAACGAGTGATCTGCGTGAGACGTCCCGGACATGGTTTTTGTCAGTTTTCTTCGTCAAAAGTTATTATTTTTTCAAACGGGAAAAAGTTACACCTTGCGATTTCAAAAACCCATCGAAATCCGCCCTCAGGTATAGCTTGTTAAAACAGCACACCTAATGGGAATGGAACCCCTCTTTTCAGGTATAGTGGCCGTAAAGAGTCGAAGAACAAAAATAAAATAAAAACGAGTCCACCTTCCCCTTTGCGAGGAGATGGACGTTAAAGGAGTGTTAATTGAAGCCAGAACTATGTTCCCACCTCTAGAAAATGTGTACTGTCGAGGGTGATTTTTTTGTGGAATTCTTCAACTGCATGGACTATTCGTACAGCAAACATATTTGTAGTGTGAAGGCGCAACCGAGATCGCAAACGTTTTGGGTAGTTCATAAGGTGATGAGCTCCGTCAACAAGAAACGTTCGGGCCAAACGTACCCCCTACCGCACTGTAGTAACATGCTACCGCACTGTACTAGCATGCTACCGCACTGTAGTAGCATGCAAACGCACTGTAGTAGCATGCAACCGCACTGTACTAGCATGCTACCGCACTGTAGCAGTATTGGCGCCGCGCTGTAGTAACTTGCTCCCGCACTGCTTGTAGCCGCATGATACCCGCACTGTTGTAGTGTGGCCCGAAAAGGAGGCCGCGGTCTGCTCGAACGTGATGCCAGAGATTGGTATATATCAGGCGGAGTTTGGCATGGTAGTGCACCGTAGTGGCATGGTACCGCACTCGTATTTTCGCATCTTACCGCACTGTACGAGTATCAACACGGCTCGCGGTACTCGCCCAGAAGGGGCATATACAGACAGATATACCAGTGTTCTACATTGATGTAAGTCGAAAAAATCTGGTCGACATCCAACGTCGCGCTCGTACGTCCGAAATTGTCCGTTTCTCCTGTGCACCTCGGGGTGTGCCTGGTGCATCTTACAACATGCTGGGCGCATCTAGCACATGTTATCTCAAGTTAAGGGACATCTATCACATGCTACGATAGGGGTGCATCTATCACATGCTATCTCAAGGTAGGGGTGCATATATCACATGCTATCTAAAGATGGGGCTGCACCTATCACATGCTACCCAAATGTAGGGGTGCATATATCACATGCTATCTCAAGGTAGAGGTGCATCTATCACATGCTATCGCAACGTAGGGGTGCATCTGTCACATGCCATCTAAAGGTGGGGCTGCATCTATCACACGCTATCTAAAGGTAAGGGTGCATATATCAACATGCTATCTAAATGTAGGGGTGCGTCTATCATATGCTATCTCAAGGTAGGGGTGCATCTATCACATGCTACCTAAAGGTAGGGGTGCATCTATCACACGCCATCTAAAGGTAGGGGTGCATCTATCACATGCTATCTAAAAATGGGGCTGCATCTATCACATGCTATCTAAAGGTAGGAGTGCGTCTATCACACGATATCTCAAAGTGGGGGTGCATCTATCACATGCTATCTCAACGTAGGGGTGCATCTATCACATGCTATTTAAAGGTAGGGGTGCATCTATCACACGATATCTCAAGGTAGGGGTGCATCTATCACATGCTACCCCAAGATAAAGGTGGATCTAGCACATGCCATCAGGTGCATCTATCACATGCGATCTCAACGTAAGAGTGCATCTATCACATAGCAACCGATTTTCCTAATTGATAATTGCCTTTCCGATGATAATGAACATCGATTTTATGTAGTACTTGGTTGTTTTTGAGGAATTGTATTTCGCTCACAGTCAAAGTTTGACCTATAATATATGTTCCTCGATGGTAGGTATCGATCCGCGAAAAATATATATAAATCAACCTTGACAGGCTCGTACAACAGAGGATATAAGGGAATTGGCATTTATGGGCGAGGTACCTCGCCCATAAACCCTGATTTTCTTAGATCTTCGTTATCTTGAGACTGCCGATGCCGATTTCGTTTGTTTTTTTTATCATCGACGGCTGTTACAATTGACAATAGTTTACGGTATAATTTTCGACTGTGAGGGAAGCACATTTATTACAATTCAAAACCCAATATTTTAATTTTTTCATTCTCACCAGGAAGGCAGTTCTCAAATAAGAAAATCGGCTGTTACATGCTACCTCAAGGTAGGGGTGCATCTATCACATACATGCTATCGAAAAGCAGGGGTGCATCTATCACACGATATCTCAAGGTAGGGGTGCATCTATAACATGCCATCTCAAGGTAGGGGTGCATCTCGCACATGCTATCCCAAGGTAGGGGTGCATCTATCACATGCTATATGTAAAGGTAGGGGTGCATCTATTACATGCTATCTCAAGGTAGGGGTGCATCTATCATACGATATCTCAAGGTAGGGGTGCATCTATCACATGACATCTCAAGGTAGGGGTGCATCTCTCACATGCCATCTCAAGGTAGGGGTACATCTCTCACATGCCATCTCAAGGTAGGGGTGCATCTATCACATGCCATGTCAAGGTAGGGGTGCATCTATCATATGGTATCTCAAGGTAGGGGTGCATCTATGACAATCTACCAGGTATCTAAAGGTAGGGGTGCATCTATAACATGCTACCTCAAGGTAGGGGTGCATCTATCACATGCTGTCTAAATATGGGGCTGCATCTATCACATGCTATTTAGAGCTAAGGGTGCATCTATCAACATGTTATCTTAAGGTAGGGATGCATATATCACACGATATCTCAAGGTAGGGGTGCATCTATCACATTCCATTTCAAGGTAGGGGTGCATCTCTCACATGCTATATCTCAAGGTAGGGGTGCATTTATCACATGCTATCTAAAGATGGGGCTGCATCTATCACATACTATCTCAATTGTAGGGCTGCATATATCACACGATATCGCAAGGTAGGGGTGCATTGATCACATGCCATCTCAAGGCAAGGGTGCATCTCTCACATGCTATCCCAAACTCGAGGTGCATCTATGCTATCTCAAGGTAGGGGTATATCTAGCACATGCTATATTAAGGTAGGGGTGCATCTATCACATGCGACCTAAAGGTAGGGGTGCATCTAGCGCATGCCACCTCAACGTAGGGGTGCATCTAGCAACGTGCTACGATAGTGTTGCATCTACGGTTTTCTGGGTCTCCTGACTTGAGGAACGCGACCCCATTAGACTAGTAACTCAAGTGGTACAGTACGAATTGTCATTATTACGGAGGACCGTATTAAATAGGACAACGCATTCTGAGTATAAATAGGGAAACATATTGTTTTTTGGGTGTACCGTAGGTCCTATTTACTAGTGTTTACTATGCCCCCCCGTAATAGTATTGTGTTAGTATCGCAATCGAATGAATATCATTCGCGTTGCTAGTCTCCAGTCTTGAAAAAAAATGCAAGTATTTGTCGGGCGTTTTCCCCGCCGGCTCAGGGGTAGTTCATTTTTGTGTTCAATGTTGCACAGATGCTCCGACTACCTTGGAGTAAAAAGCAAGGAGTATTGGAGATAAAATACTACAGGTACTTCGTTTACTCGGAGTTTTTCGGAGTTCGATACTCCGGGATACTGCTCGTACTCGGAGTATTTCGGGTATGAACACTCTCGATACGAGCGGAGTATTTCGGGGTCCGATACTGCGGGTACTCCTTGTACTCCGAGTGTTTAGGGCTTCAGTACTGCTCATACTCCAAGTACTCCGAGTATTCAGGCCGCCAGTACTCTAACTCGGAGTACGAAATGTACTCGATACTCGGAGTATACTAGGAGTGTGAAGTACGTTAGGAGCATCTTTGCATCATTAAAAAGACTCGACCGTCATTCCTCCCAGGTTCTGGGAGCATGTGACTGGCGCTTATAGCATTTCAAAATTCACAGATAGATGCTCCCATTACCTCGGAGTATAATTAGAGTATTCTCGAGAAAAAATACTTCAGGTACTTTGTTTACTCGCAGTATTTCGGTGTCCAATACTCTCGATACTCGGAGCACTCAGAGTAATTTAGATGTTTTTACTCCGAGTACTGCTTGTACTCGAGTATAAGTACTTTTCATACTCCCAGTACTCGGAGTATTTGGGCCTTCAGTGCTGCTCATACTCCACGTACTCCGAGTATTTAGGCCACCAGTACTCTAATACTCTCAGTACTCGGAGTACGAAAAATACTCGATACTCCTCGGAGCATCTGTGCAATGTTGTTCACAGAGTTGTCGCCAGCCGACTGTAGTTTGGCGACGGAGAGACGCACCGATGGCGGCTGCGCGTCGGACGCGAAGCAACGTCGCCGTGTCACCATCCAACTCATCGATCGTGCTTCTGCTGCTGCTGCTGCTGCGTGGATACCATCTTGAATTTAGAGACCATGCCATATTTCGATTTGAGAATCTGATGACCCAAGTCGTCGGATTGGGCCAAAATCTGAGGATTCTCAAATCGAAAACATTCCGGTCAGATTTTGCACAATCGGACTGCATAGTAGGACGGTGCTTTCGTTTGTGAGATACAAAAATACAAATCTGAAGCTCAAAATCGAACCGCATAGGAAACGGCCTGAGAATCTGACGTCTTGGGTCATCAGATTTTCAAATGAAAAATGGCATGGTCTCTAAATTCAAGATGTTACCCACGCAGCAAGCAAGCAGCAGCAGCAGCAGCAGCAGCAGCAGCAGCAGCAGCAGCAGCAGCAGCAGCAGCAGCAGCAGCAGCAGCACGATCGATGAGTTGGATGGTGACACAGCGACGTTGCTTCGCGCCCGACGCGCAGCCGGCGATCGGTGCGTCTTTCTGTCGCCAACTACAGCCGGCTGGCGCGGCCTCGGGCCTAGCGACGAAGGGAAGCGCAATCAGCGCGTGCCTCTCCGTACTGGTAGACTTTACAGCAGCAGCAGCAGCAGCAGCAGCAGCAGCAGCAGCAGTACAGTCAGTCCAACGTTCGGATGCTTCGTTGTGTCAAAATACAAAATACCAAGACAGGTCGACTTGTTGTACGTGCAGATATTTGAGCAAACGGGGAGACCAACTGCTATTGTTGTGGTTTGGCGCCGCGAAGAGACGCCCCAAGTGCGCTGTACTGGGCGTAGAACCCAAGCGTGCGAAGCCACGCTGGGTGCCTCTGGTCTGGTGGCGACGCGCCGAGTGCGCTCGAGTCGACCTGTCTTGGTATTCTTTCGTATTTTGACACAACGAAGCATCCGAGCGTTGACTGACTGCTGTTGTGCTGCTGCTGCTGCTGCTGCTGCTGCTGCTGCTGCTGCTGTACCGATTCAGAGTCACCGTCGCTGTTGCGAGCTGACGAGGCGGTTAAGTGAGGCGTGGCATGAACTCATACACGTGACGAGGCGCGGCATGTACTCATACCCGCGCAGCGCGACCTTCGCAGTTCGCAGCCCATCACAACCCCCCTTTCCCCTGTTACAATATTCATCATAGATGTGGAACTCCCAAAGGTCAGTCCGTGCTCGGCGTGTTTGCGTGCTGACCTGCTCGGTGCGTGCTGCTGTCCTCGGCGTGTCGCACACACCCCACCTCTGTTGCTGATACTCCGCCGAGGCGCATGGTGTGTGCTAGGCTGTCGAGGCGTGCAAAAACTAGCGTGACGCTGCTGCTGTACGCCTAGAACGGGCTTTGAGAGTCGACAGGACAAGGGGGTACCCGGGGGTGTGGTTTATGGGGGTCACTTTTTCCACTTGATATCTGTCACGCTTTTTGAATTTCCAAATGACCACTCTTGTCTGTTTCACAGACTGGAGAACTATCAGCATGTTTTCCAGACACTGACTGTGAGAAAAACTGAAAGCGTAACCCGATGGCCGACGCATGCTACGGTAGAGGTGCACCATGTTTTTGCCTTCTGTGGGTGGTCACTTGAGGACCTCTATACCTCACCCAAAAGCTGATTGTGGAGGGAAATAAAAGGGCTACCCGACCTGCCCTGATGGACAATCCCATGGCCTAATTGTTTTTTTCGTGCATCCCTTTCATTGTCTTCGCCCTTCCTTTCTCTCTCCTTCCTACATAGTCGTAACTCAGATCTGGGGTCACAACGTAGGCTCCTCTCCCTCCTCCCCCACTACGGTCCGTGCCTTGCATTTCTATCGCGAGAATACTTCAGCCCTTTCTTCCCTCGTCAGCCGTAATCGAACTGTGCCTACCCACGCTACTACAGTAGGCGCTCTCAGCAGTTGATTCCGTTTTGTTTTTTTGTTTTTTTTGCAAACAAACTCAAAAAGTTCGACCCACGTGAGACTCGATCCCCGGAAACAAACTCTTCGAAGCGTTCGAGAGTAACCACTAGACCATCGGGGCGACCGACGCAACGGATATATATATATGATATATATATATATGTTTACACACGAATGAAATACCGACGATTTTGGAGTAAGGAGCCCGATCATTGAGTCATCCCCCGGTAGAGGCGCAGCACGATTTCCGGAGCTCCTCACATGACGAGCTCAATATATCACCCGAAACATGACTTTGGAAACATTCGTTCGCGCAATCTGACCAAACCTTCCAGGTGCGGTAGTCCAAAAACAAATATACCAGTACAACAAGATAATAATAGTATCCGGTGGTTTTCTCACGTGAGAAGCACAACCGGCCAGAAAATATTGAGTCTAAATGTGGTACCCCTACCGTGGGATTGCTCCAATTTAGAAAACATTTCAACCAAAGAAGGGTACAGTACCTCTATCGTAGCACGCGTCGGTCTAATGCATTGCATTTGTAGAACTAATAATGCATTACACGTTGAAACACACACCTGGCAGGGTGTTCCAACGGTATTGGGTAGCGTTCCTCTGTTCAGGGTACCTGATAGTCAACAGTTTTTCAGACCAAAACGTGCTAATATATATATGCGTATCGTGGCAAGCGTCATTCTTCAGGACCTCGCCTGGCGGCCAAAGGAGTGCCCCCGAGCCCTCGAGGAGACGGACTCCCCAACAAACCCTATCGATGCTGACTAGACCGATGGGTGGTTTACCTGGAATACATGAAACTGCGTACGTAGTGCATGCAGTACGTGAGCTATGCCGTTTTTTTGGTCCTGTACATAAGCCGCGCCTGCTCGCCGGGAAAGACCACCAGGGCGTCTCTTCCCACATCCCAGCGAATGCTGCACCTGGTAGTCTATTGCGGGGGAAACCTATACAGTAACCATAATCAAGTATTGCGTGTACACATATATAGGGGGATACATCGCTTTTGGACCCGTCCTGGGCTTTGATTATGCTACAAATGCCCCCCTCCCCCCCGCACTACGTATAGGTTTCTGCTGCAACACATTCAGGAAGTACACCGTATATATATGACCTCTCTTGAGTTCCACAGATGTCAGATTTTGTTCCCCTCAAAACCCGTAGTTCGCGCGATCGAAGTATCCCACTCAGCTTGCAAAGATGAGTTTCAATAAAATCCTCGATCTCACAGCTGTGGTTTTTGTTTTTTGCAATATAGGTTTCTTGGGGTCATAGATTCTCTCTGTACATCCCCTCCCTGGGGTCATTGAACCTCTGAGTCCGCGCCGTCCTGATCCCCACCCACGTGGGCACTATCCACGTGTGCTTCTGGAAGGAGTGCGCTGCCTAGTCTCGAACCCAGCGGCTCGCTCGCAGCCGATTTGTTCGGGAGGTACTCCTCCAAGTATATTTTCATGCCCATCAGGTACAAGATGAAGGCGAAGGCCATCAAGCAGGGGATGAAAATCGACCAGATCTCGTAGTACCCATAGTAGATAAGGAACATCGCTGATGCCGTTGCGTAGACAACCTGGGTCCCGCCGCCGGCCGCGGTTTTCGCGTGATGCCGACGAAAACACGAAAACACAAAAAAAAGAGCGAGGGGGTGCGGAGGAGGCGAACGTCCGTTTCTTCAGTTTATGCATTGTTTTAGACGAACAGGACCGCATGCTACGGTAGGTGACTTAACGTTTCTGAGGATTTTTTTCACTTCAGGATATCCATACCTCACCCACAAACTGACTTTGCGAACACCTGTACCTTGACCCATGCAGAACTGAAAAACTTATCCCACACTAGATCCAAGTATTTTTTGTCCGCAAAAACGGGGGACCGGTTCTTAACCCCTCAAGAACTGGTCGCACGAATTTGAGGACAAACTACTTGGAATTGGTGTGAGACATTTTTTTTCAGTTCTGAATGGGTTAAGTCGATTTGAGCAGTCCTTGATAAATAACACTGCAAAACAAAAATAAATGGGATCTCATCGATATGCTACTTGATAGATATAGCTGATGATATGTAGGGGCGTGTTGGGGATAGGAGGCCTCTTGTGCGTCAAATCAGTTTTTGAGATGTCGTGCTTTTTTCGTTTTTCTCTTTTCAGCAGGTCTTCATCCTCTGTTTGTTCGTCGTTTTTAGCGATTGACGCACGCTGCGCACCGTCCGATGGCGAACACAATAGGCATGTCTTATTGGGTAGCTCCTCAGTCCCAAGTCCAGGCGCACACTAATAGTCAGTCATACAGGTTTTGACCCAGTCGTGCTACGTACTGCTGTACCTCTGTCGTAAGCGTGGGGGGCATGGTAACCATAATCCATGGCGGACACAAGAACCAGGAATGCCTATATATGTTTTACACACCATAATTGATTCAGGCTTACAACGACGACATGCGGGCTCGCGTGCGTACGGATGACGGCGAAACACTCATAATGGTTTGGTGCCACGCAGAGGCTGGGGCAAGGCAGCGTGCTGTCGCCGTTGCTGGTCAACGTGTTCTTCGCTGCTGCGATAGACGTCACTCTCGTACGCTTCAGCGCGGACGAAGACACCGTAAGGGACTTGGTTCACCTCGAAGGGGATGTATGACGGTCGGAAAAGAGGCGCCATAGGCAGGGCAAAGGGTCGTGTGGGAGTATTGTAGGCCAACGACGCAGGTATTGTCTCGAATTGATGACATAATTCGTGACTGTCCTTTGAAGCAGCAGATGTCACGGTATCGGAACAGAAGACGGAGACGGTGCTGCTAGGTATTTTGGGCGCGCAACATGTTTCGCCGCAGGCGAAACATTTTGTTGCGCGTTTATTTCTCGCCGGAGGCGAGAGAATGTTTTGGGGCAAAGGTAATGCACACGTAGGCAAGATGGAAGCGATCCTAACAGACTCGCAACTTGGCACTATCATTAAGAGATGTACCCTGATGAATGTGATTGTACCGAAGCTATAATATGCAGGAGAAGTATGGGAAGGGAACGCGAAGCTCGTAAAAGCAGTTGGAAACAGTACAAATGCCAGCATCTATAAAGGTACTAGGATACTCAAGTACGACGAGCAATACAGCAGTATCAGGAGTAGAACTGGGAATGTACCCACTTAAGACAAATAGAGACGTACGCACATTGAAATGGCAATATTAAGTAAAGAACATGCCGAATAAGAGGTTGCCAGCCATAGTTGATAAAACTGCATGGGGGGAAGTAACCAAAGGGCGAGCTGGAATATGGTGGGATAGCGTAGTCAAGAAAGTATGGAAGGATACGTACAGTAAACCAGAAAGGGATGCTGGCCATATAGAGACGTTTGGGGGGTAAACAAGACAGAAGTAAAATATAGAAATAAGGGAAAGGCTAGCGCTAAGCAAGAAAGCTGAAGGGGAGGAACACTTAGAGATATACGGGGGGTTAATAATGAAAACGTATTTGCACGGCCCAATGAACTTAACGAAAACCCGGAAACTTCGATTTCGTGTAGGGGACCTGGACCTGCCAGACATAAGGAAGAGGCATACCAGTAGCCGGGAGGAGGAGGAAGTAGATGCACAGATGTGCCCATGTAGCAAAGCAATAGCGAGTAGAATTCACATAATGGGAGAGTTTGAATATACAAGGAGGAGCGGAATGGGTTAGAAGAGAAAATGACGGAAATAGACGAATATGACATGGAGAAGTTCGGTACACTACTGTAGATAATGGCGAGAAAACGATCGCTATCTTAAGAGATAGATGGTGGCCAAAGGAGGCGAAACAGGAAGGGGATAGGATTAGCGAAACATTTATTTGTGTTTGTATAACCGCTGTCAAACGTGCTCTGTGTAGCCACGTGCCTATACCGTGGGTCGTCAAGGAGAAGGTGGAAGATAATGTACACTCGTATCACCACGTACCAA
The DNA here is from genome assembly GCA_008828725.1 of Saccharina japonica. NCBI lineage: Eukaryota > Phaeophyceae > Laminariales > Laminariaceae > Saccharina > Saccharina japonica. Next base: position 37,037 of record MEHQ01004083.1, read on the forward strand.
ATACACACCAGGTGAGCCAATACCGTTTTGTCAGAGGCCCATCATAAACACCACACACAGGAGGTAAGCCGCACCAGGTTTGTCACCGGCTGCACCCCTCACACATATACGAGCAGTATCATTCTATCAAAGCCCGGGTCTCATCATCATTGTATCGCAGACTGCTCCCAGGAGGGAGACAGCAACCCACGCGAGGCATCATCTCAGATCATAATGCCTCGCCATACCATATAAACCCCAATCTCCGTAGACCAGTATGAAACCGCCACATATCGGGAAACCAGTATCGAGCAACCGCATACCACAAACAATTTGTAGTATAAGAAAACAACGTAATGAGAGCCCAAATATTGGAGGTGTCTCTACTAGAAGTAGGAACGGTGCACCGTCTCGAAATGGATGCGTGGTCAATGGTCAAAGGACTACGGCAAGCAACACATGAGTCCCCCCTATAAAAGCACACCCGGGGGGGGTGTACTCATTTGTTACTTGCCTTAGTCATCTGACCTTCGACCACGCATTCCTTTCGAAACGGAGCACCGGTCCTACTCCTAATCGAGACACCTCCAACATTTGGGCGTTCATTACGTTGTTTCCATATATTACAAATACACTTTTAGCTAATCCTATCCCCTCCCTGTTTCACCTCCTTTGGCCACCATCCATCTCCTAAGAGAGCGATCGTTTTCTCGCTACTATCTAGTGTACCAAACTTCTCTATGTCACATTAATTCGTCTATTAAAGCACACCCAGGGGTAAATGTGTGGGGGCTTCTTTCTTCCGTCGCTTTATCACCGGGGGTACGTTGAATACCACCCCCCCTTCGGACGTACGCCTGAAAACATGTCAAACTCCAAAGTATCACACCCGGTGGACACCATTCACCCATAATAACACGCACGCACCGGATACCGGTATCAGCATGGAGGTAACTGTTGCGGCCGATCACAGTGGACCGATCGAGCCTAGACCCCACCGGTACCTGCTGCTGCCGCGCCTCGAGCGAGGAATCATATCGTTTTTTCGGGGTCTTCCCCGCCTACCGGTACCGGTACTGCCACTCTAGCCGTGACTCAACCCCCGACGACGGGTACCAGTACCCCGGTGAAGCGCAAAAAGCTCTGGCAGAAGGGCCCAACACTTCAGCCACAGGGCCTGAGACCCCGTCAGCAGCTCCCGAATCGCCAGCCGCTGCGACTCCCACAAGCGGCGAGACGATGCTGCCCGGTGAGAGCCACGAGTGGCTGGAAAGCGACTGGGAAGACCGGAGCGCCCCCCAAAAGGAAGCCCTGTAACACCCCCCCCCTTATTAGCACGCTCCCTGCATTCTGGCCGGGGTGTGGTAACAGTTCTTCTTGGTGGTTCAAAGATACCGCTGCCACACCTCCTCGCTATCACACCCCCTGCCATCTGGCCGAGTCTGTACGCACTCGATGGCAACCGACGACGCGTGCTACGATAGAGGTGGCACTCTTTGACTGAAAACGTTTTCTGAACGATGGGGAGCTCCTTACCTTAACCCTTATAGAACTGGAGTCCCGTTTTGGGGACAACTTACTTAGAATTAGAGTGGTTTGTCCCCAAAACGGGACTGCAGTCCTAAAAGGGTTAACCCAAAATCGTCGGAATTCCATTCCTGTGTTGAATATGTATTTTGTTGTTACTTAGCGTAGGGTTCATCATCGGGTACGTAGCACTTTTATTTCCCTTCAAAATGCTTCAAAATGAGTTTTTTTTTGTGATGTATAGAGCTCCTCGAGTGATCGCCCTCAGAAAAAACGTGGTGCACCTCGACCGTAGCATGCGTCCGACGTCCCGTTATCACACTCCCCCCCCTTCAATATAACACTCCCTCGTCGTCACACCCGCCAGCTGCGGGGCTCCTACGGATGGAGCTTATCACCGGGGGTACGCTAGATACCACACCTCCCTAGAGAAGCACCCCCGGTGATGATACATTCAAAGGTCAAAAAATTATCATCGGAGCGTGCTTTCATTCGTGTAATACGTATGGTCCATGCTGTACAATTTGGCCTATAACGTTTTGGGGGTCATAACGTTCGAAATACGACGAATTGGGCGATACTGCTACTACAGTCGTGGTCGCCAGGGCCTAGCGAACAAATATCGTTTTTGCATTTTTTTTTGTTCTCCCACATTAAAATCAAGTAAGTTACAGCTTGCCAAGGGCCAATATCAGCTACTTTTCACAAAACCATGAATATCTCATCGGGTTTGCGTTTTGTATAAAAACGAAATCAGGTTCCGTCCGTAGAATGACGAGGGCAATCGTTTCCCGCCCTTTTTTTTTAGGTTGGCTGGGTGACTTTTACGAACGAAGGATCTGCGTCTGACGTCCCGGACACGGTTTTTGTCAGTTTTCTTCGTCAGAAATTATTATTTTTTCAAACGAGAAAAAGTTCCACCTTGCGATTTCAAAAACCCATCGAAATCCGCTCTCAGATATAGCTTGTTAAAACAGCACACCTAATGGGAATGGAATCTCTGTTTTCAGGTATATTAGTCGTAAAGAGTCGAAGAACAAAAATAAAATAAAAATTAATCCATCTTCCCCTTCGCGAGGAGACGGGCGTTACAGGGGTGTTTTTTGGAGTCAAAACTATGCTCTATGCTCTATGCTCTCACCTCTAGAAAATGTGTACTGTCGAGGTTTTTTTTTTTGGAATTCTTCAATTGCATGGACTATATGATACGATGAGTCGGCACTCGGCACACCCTTTTTTTTTCCTTTTTACTAGCTTTTCTCCTTTCTCCGTTTTTCTCGTCCCCTTGGATTGGTTTTACTTTTTCTTGTGTACTTGTACGTATTCTTTTGTATTTTTCCCTGAGGTATATTCTTCCACTCCAGAGATTTTGGAGCCTATCCTGTGACCTAGCTACTGTGACCCCAGGTACTAGATTTTGGCGATGAACGATGTATGTGAGAACACGTAAGAACAACAACAGCGGCAACAACAACAACTACAACAACTACTATTATATTAATAGGTACAAGGTCAACACGTCAACACAGAGTATTGAAAATAATAGTTGCAATGGTATGAACCGGGTGGTCGTTCCCCTGAGGTCTAAAAATCGTCCCAATATAGTACCAGGTATTAATAGAGCTCCTCAATAAGTAACCACCCTCAGAAGGCAGAGCGCGGTACCGCACTAAAGTGGGATACTGGCAATTCAATCATTAAATCATATGACAGATGCTAAGACGTCGTTGGCAGCCAGCCGCCTTGGCGTTCGAGGCACGTGGGATACATGCTACGGGGTGTGGGACACTGGAGTTTAGTGAGGTTTCACTGTCTGGATCCTCCTTTACACCACAGATGCCTCGGAGGCAGCCACTTCGTACGTCCTCTGCATTGCCGCATTGTGTGTCCGTTCGTAGGGGCTATGAGAGAGGCCTTTGGCGTGGCGTCTTGAATCAGGCACAGTTTCAACCACTCCCGGATAAGGTCTGTGCTCGTGCGGTACTACAGCAGCATGTGCCGCTTTCCAGTCGTACATATATTACGTACAGCAGTACGGTGCTGCTCGTAGTATGAGTACGAGTAACTCTTTATTTTTCCTGACCAGGTATGTATGTACCAGGTATAAAAATATAAAAATATGCACGTACTGCAGTGTGGGGCGGTCCCGATATAATGCGGTATCCGCGCAAACCAATGAAGGACCGATCCCGCAAAAAATGCGTCAGCCGCTCTTTACGTACGAGTAGTGAGCGGTATACCCTACCTGCCAGGTACCAGGTATACCGTAGGACGAGGTTCGGTGACGGCAAGAAATTCCACCGCACTATGCTAGCTACCTGCACTACGTGCGACTGAAAATAACCAGGTACCGCACTATCGCGGAACCGCAGACCCTTTCTTTGCATAACCAAGGTTCTTCTCGCCTGCACGGACGATGCTCGCTCGTGTTAATAATAAACTAAGAACGTGTTGTTGTGCGTGGGTCCAACGAGTTATGAATGGGCATCCAGGGTCCACAGCTATATAGCAACGACGAGAGCGATGTACTAGGCGATGTACTAGCAGGTACACATCGAGAAACTACGACAAGCACCCTCTCTCACCTGGTAGCCATAGCTGATGTCAAATGTGGTCCTGCGCTTGTGCACGCGGTATATCTGGGGTAGTTGAGAGCAGGACAAGAGAATCCCCCCGCCAAACCCGAGCACGGCGTACACCGCAGTGGTGGTGCTGCTGTCAGAAGAAGTCGACATCGAAAAGCGCTCCGAGGAGTGATGACGAGCGGGATCTTCCTTTTCCCTTTCTCCTTTGCTACTCTACCTACAGGTGATCTACTCTGTAGCCTAGGAACGCAAAAACTCTTGACACAGAGATACTGGAACCACACCTCCCCATTTTTTTTCCTGTAGGACATTCCGTAGTTCTGCTCTAGCTCCGAACTTTCCCATTAATACAATATTTGGCAAGGCAGATATGAGCTCCTTGGTGCACTCCCGTGAGTGTGCCAAAGCGACAGCAGTTTTCGCGCCCTCCTTCGATGCGGACCTCGTCGCTGAAAACTGAAAATGTGGTTCCAGGAGCTTGAATTTGTGGATTCCAGTACTGTAGCCAAGTATTTTTTTTGGGCAGCGGCCAAAAACAGGTACACCTGGTCCGTTCGGGGCCAAAAACAGTTACATACTAAAATCAAGTTTAAAACGCACCCCACGAACCTGCCGTTCCTTGCAACGCAAAGTAGAGTTTTTTTTCATGTTTTTCGTGCTCGCCCGGTGGCTACGTATACGAGTAGCAGCTATTAATAGTACGAGGAACGAACGCCTGCTGCTGAATTCTCCCTTCTCAGCTTGCGACAGGTATTCAAAGTCAACCACAATAATCCCCAAGGGGAGCCTTCTATGTCGTATTATTTCGGCGGAGGCGTGCAGGCAGATATAATATATGTGTGTCGCTCGAGTGGCGTGTGGTGCGAGGTGCGAAGGGAGGAGGGGGTCTCCGCGTAGGTCGGCATTTGTATAGGGGGCATAGGGTGGAACTATGACGGGCTTAAAAACGACAAAAAAAAGGTGAAAGTCAAGCAGAGTAGACAAAATCAGGTATACCTGGGCTTTAAAGAGGCAAAAACAGGTACAACGAGTTTTGGACCAATGGCAGGGCACGTAGAGTGCGTTTTTTACTTGAGTTTAAGTATGTACCTGTTTTTGGCCGTAAACGGACCAGGTATACCTTTTTTTGGCCGCTGACCATTTTTTTTCCCTGTGTAGAGCAAGCTCGTGCTCGTTCTACGAGTACAGCAGATTTTTTTTTTCGAAAAGTACCTCGTGCTCGTTTTACAGCAGGAAAAAAAAAACTTGAATACAGACCGAGACACCGCATATTCAAGCGAATGGAACCACATTTTCAAACTTCAACGACGAGGTCCGCATCGAAGGAGGCCACGGAATCTGCTGCCGCTTTGGCACACTGACGGGGGGAGTGTACCAAGGAGCTTATATCTGTCTTGCCAAGTTTTGTATTAATGGGAAAGTTCGGAGCTACGGCAGAATTACGAAAAGTCCTACAGGAAAAACAACTGGGGTAGACGTGGTTCCAGTATCTCTTTGTCAAGAGATTTTATAAAATGATTGTGTTTTTTTTGTGGGCACTGCAACACAGGTACGGGATGGTGATGTCATAGTCTCTCGAACGGTCCCCTATCCCCTACCTAATAAAAAACATGCTCGAGGACAGATCAGTGGTCAGCCCTCTCCTCAGGGCTTCCTCTCTCCAACTAGAGAAGGAATAAACAAGTGTTTATTTGAGACTGCTCAACTACTACTGCTGCTGTAGGCCTTTATCTCGGTACCACTGCATGACTTTTCCCTGGCTGGGATGGAACGCCTCCCAGCTATCCTACGTGGAACGCAGCACGTAGCACCAGAGGTAAGAGTTTTGTCTTATGAAACCCACATGTTGACCGACTTGTTTGCCCCGACGGCATACGACGACTTAGCAAGGGTGGGTCCTTTGCTCGTCGTTACAGAATTAGACACCCTATACATATATAATATATATATTACAAGGTTCCCCTCCGTGACGTGCCTAGGGGAGTGGCGCAAGGACAAATCGAAAATCTACTATTAATACAAAAACATGCGATATTGTATCATACGCATAATATCATATTGCATACTGGTAGTACATAAGTACGACGTTATGAAATATCTGTGT
>MEHQ01002914.1:4793-18739 GCA_008828725.1 Saccharina japonica
TATAGTGCACCGTGGGTGTGCCGCCTCACGCGCATGGTGCTGCGTGGTGCTGCTGCTGCTGCTGGGCGGCAGGGTTGCTGCAGCGATGTACAATAGCCTGAGGGTTGTACTCGTAACGCTCAGTTTGTGCTCAGCAACAGTGTAACGGCACTGCTGACCAATCACAGTAATTTTGCAACTCAAAATGCAACTCAAAGCTCACGTGTGATTGGTGGAAACTCGACATTCATTTTTTATTTTCAAGTTGTTTTTCGATTGCAAGTCATAACTTTTGACCCTATTCCTTGGCCCAGTGCCGTATTTTGACCTACCCGCTTCGTTTCAATACCTGGGGAACCAGGGAGGCGTGTTTTATAGAAACGCTTGCGCTTCGTTGCAATACCTGGGGAACCAGGGAGACGTTTTTTTAAGGACGCACGCGCAAGCAAGCGTTTCTATAAAAGAAACGTTCATAGTGAGATTCGAACCCGCGTCCTCGACGACGCCAAATGTGGGGGTATCACCTGTTGAGCTATAGGAATAAAAGGATCGGTCGATTACCCAGCCCAGGGTAATCATTATAACAGTAATATGAGGTGCATACGAATGATGGCGGTAGCACACGACAACCGTAAGGCAGGCAGTAGTATGCCTGGGTCTGTATGGCCATACGACTACGGCCATGCATGAATATGAAGTACCCCCCCCCCTCCCCCCCCCTCGGTATAATGAGCGCCCAGATGTTGGAGGTGTCTCTATCAGGAGTAAGTAGGAACGGTGCTCCATCTCGAAAGGGATGAGTTGTCAATGGTCAAATTACTAGGGCCAGCAACAAATGAGTACGCCCCCCCCCCTCCGGTATACGGGTAGTGATTTCGTAATTTTCAGTTTTTTATCCTTGACCACGCCGGACTCCGGCTCTTTTGGGAATCACGAGGCAGCGTGCTACAGAAAATCCCTACAAGCAGTCATATAGCTACAGTAACCAGGACCAGGCAACGGAGGCGTTCAACAACCATTTCATCAATGCATGCATGCATTTCATTATCCACCATACCTCTAGCTTTATCCGTCCACCCATCAAATCTCGAATCTACCATCCCTCCATATCCGTCGACCCATAAAATAGTTAATCTATTAATATTTAGACCATCCCTCCATTTCCGTCCAACCATCAAATATCAAATCTACCACTCGTCTACCCATCTACTTACTACATCCATTCAACCATTCACTCCTATCCTTCGGGTCGCCCCGATGGTCTACTAGTAGTGGTGCCCTCGAATGCTTATAATAGTTGGTTTACGGGGTTCGAGTCTCACGTGGGTCGCTCGGACTTTCGAGATAAAATTGCAAAAAAACAAAACCATAAAAGACCTTCAGTGTTGTGTACAAGAAAAATGGAATAACATTGAAGTTTTCAGTGATTTTGTAAGGAGTTTTTGAAAACCAGGGGTTTTCGTGAATGGAAAAACGAGGCATTGATCTGGATACAATACATTTTTTAGGACGGCGGGAACAGCTGCCGAGACGCATGGCAAAAGCCCCCCCCCCCCTCCAGAGAAAAACGCCTCACATCCCCTTATAACGTAATTCTTGGTACGTGTGTATTTTCCGCCCTGAGTTTTCGACGAAAATCCTTGATCTCACAGCTCATGTTTATTTATTTTTTCATAAACATTGTCCGCACCGTTCGTACCTTACAGCTGGACAGGAGATCGTCAAACAACAGCGACGAAACCGAACATTCACTATAAATAACTACTTCGGGAAAAAAAAAACACAGCTACACTGACGCGCCCCTCCTCCCTCCCCTCCCCCCCTCTCCCCCTACCAAACATGCCTCAATATTATCACCAGACCCGCAACTTACACAAGATAACTATACTTGGTACCTCGGACCTTGGTATCATTCGCTCACACAGTGATATATTTTTGCCTTCGAAAGAACACCGCCATGCAGGAACCAGCGTCTCCACAAAACTACACCCATCGCTCTCGAAGTTATCGTACAAGTATACCCCTCTAGTCGGTAATATAAACAACATTTTGGAATTTGAAATGAAATGGATACAAAACGGGGACAATAATTCCGACCAGAAGTGGCACTGGCCAATCAGAAAGCTGCGTGCGGCTATGAAATTCCACTACAACAGGAAATTACGAAGGTATTAGGTGACAGGTATCAGTAACGATGGATTGCTCGTAACTACAGACAGTAGTCCCTCGGCTACCTCACGAAAAGCAGTGCTTGGCGAGCAGAGCTCTCTTTCACCCGCGCCTTTCGAGGCAAAAGGCGGGACGCTGCCCTCGTGCGTCTGGCGATTGCCGTCAGCAGCGTGGTCGGTCGCTTCCTCTCCCAACTTGATCACACCCTCCAACACATAAGAAACAACAACAAACAACAATAATATCCATGAAAGGTCTCAAAACAGAAACCGAACGAATAATCGAAAAAAAAAAAAAAAGGAAAACACACACAACTCAAAAGACCGAGGCAACATCCCGCGGAGCGGACACAAAAGAAGAAGCAACCATTGTGTGTGAAGCGTAGCTCTACACCAAAGACCCACGCGAAAAAGAAAAAAAAAAAAAAGAAAAAAAAGGCGTGCAGAACAAAATCTTACAAAACAAGAACAACTAAAAATGGACCATGATACATACGTACAGTACGCACACCCCAGATGCGACAGCGGCCCATCACTCCGTCGTCCAGATATATTAGGAACCGTCTAATTAACTCATACGAATATCCAAACGGCCCATATAGATCCGGAAATGTAAGGACAACGTATGAAGTATCCACATTAATATCCAAACGACCCATATAGACCCGGCAATGTAAGGACCGTATGAGGTATCCACACGAATATCCTAACGGTCCTTTACACATACGGACAAGCATAGTGGTATATCACTTTCCCTTTCTACCGTATCACCCGTGTGATAAAAAAAAACTACTTAAGACACCCTTCGTCCCCGGACGATTTTCCCAAGCCTGTTCTTCTCTCGAAAACAGGGAGAGATCAAACGCCAAACGATGCGTCCATGGAAAAGATTTCCACGAGAACTTTGCCTAGCCACCATTTTTGTTCGGTGTGCCCCGCCCCTCCCCCCCCCCCGGGTTCATACGACTACGGCCATGCATGAAAATGAAGTACGTAATGAGCGCCCAAGTGTTGGAGGTGTCTCTATTAGGAGTAGGAACGGTGCTCCGTCTCGAAAGGGATGCGTGGTCAATGGTCAAATGACTAAGGCAAGCAACAAATGGAAGTACGCCCCCCCCCCCCCGGGGTTTCGGAAAAAAAAAACGGCTCGGAAATTCGTCCCAGGCTTATGTCCTGTCTCAAGTCTTACGTGGTATATGTACGGAAGTAGGCCATACAGTGGGCACCCCTGATTTAAGAGCAATTCGTGACAAGCGGACACACGCGTTCTTACTAACTACATATTGCTCGTATCCGTAGTGGGCAATATGTAGCTTCTAGTGTACGGTGGGACAAGCCGTTTTGACCTGACCGATCTTAACCCCAGGATGGTCTTAACTCCAGAATGGTCTTAACTCCAGAATGGTCTTAACTCCAGAATGGTCTGAACTCCAGAATGGTCTTAATTCCAGAATGGTCTGAACTCCAGAATGGTCTTAACTCCATTATGGTCTTAACTCCAGAATGGTCTTAACTCCAGAATGATCTTAACTCCAGAAGGTTCTTAACTCCAGAATGGTCTTAACTCCAGAACGCTCTTAATTCGGGGCACCCACTGTAATAGTATACCTACTGTAGTACATGTATAATGCCCCCCTAGGCCTGGACACACTCCCCCGGACCCCGGTCGTCGGATGCCGCCTCCGACGCCGCCAGCTGAAGAACAAGCTGATGCATCAGCGGCTGGAACTCCAAGCTCACACCCACTGAATGTATCAACATGAGGGAGGGTGTCGGTGGGTGGGGTAGGTGGGTGACAATGAAATACATTAATTGGTGGCTTGAGTTAAGCGTGAACAAGAAAATTGTTTCATTTTTTTTATTTTACGGGACGATAGAGGGATCACCGGGACGGAGGACGTTGGGTTTTCACGAGCCAGGCAAACATTGCTCGCACCAGGCGCGAAGCGCCGTGAGGTATTGGGCGAGTCGCATGGAGGGTGAGCTGCACCCTGCTAAGAACCGCCTGTGAGGCGAACTTGCATATGGACGACAGCCTCCAAAGAATTGATTAAATTTATGGTGTGGTCACTTCCAGAGAGAGGGGGGGGGGGGGGGGGGGGCCGTACCCGCGCTTTAAACAAGAAACCGCTTGGAAAAAAATCAGTGTGGGGTTGTTTTTCACTTGCTCCACGGGTACGCACGCACGATCGCTCGAGCGGAAGGGAACCTGCTGAGGAAGGGGTTGGAAGCCTTCCCCTTCACACACCTCGGGGCCATCTATCACGAACGGGGTAACACAGTATTAATAACCAGACGCGCATGCAATTTTTACCGAACAAGCACCAGATCATATATACATGCGTACAACAACCGACCCATGCTACGGTAGCCTGCATGCAGGTGCACCACGTTTTTGCCTCCCGAGGGTAGTCACTTGAGGAGCTCTGTACTAATAGTAAGTAAAAAAAATGACTTTTGGAGAAAAATAAACGTGCTACGTATGTACGAGGATATACTCCAACAATCCCCATGACTCGAGTACACAACGAAAACTAGTATTAGGGTCGTTCTTATCGAGCAACTTTTTTCCAAAATTTCCAAATAATTTTTTCGCGCAATTTTTAGGACTTCCATATTTTCCAAAAATAATTTCCAAATTTTGGAATGCGAAGCCTTCCAAATATTTTGCCCTCTGTAAAAATTCCAAATTTCCAAATATATCCTGTTTTTTCTCGATTTTCCTATTTTTTTTGGAAAAATTATTTGGAAATTTTGGAAAAAAGTTGCTCGATAAGAACGACCCTTAATAGTACATTTGTACATCACAAAAATGAAATTCCGACGATTTAGGATGTAGTAGGCGGTATTTCAGAAAACATTTCAGCCAAAAAGTGCTATGATACCACTCTGTCTCTAAATATAAGCACTTTTTATACACGAATAACCAATAAAAATGGTGCTTATATTTCGGGACAGAGTGGTATATACCTCTATATTGTATGTACTCGTAGCTCGCGCCAACCGAAAAATAAAAATAAAAAATGCCTACGTATGCCTACCGGCGCCGATGCTCCCCTGGTTGCTGCGCGCGAGTTGCTCCAGCAAGCGGGGGTCGTCGTCTCCTTCATCCTGTCTTTCTTCGCCCATGGCTACCTCGTCCTTGCCCAGTGGGCTCCATAGCCTCACCACGTTCTCTAACCCGCTAAAAAGAAAAACACACGAGGGGTTCAGGTAGTTGGTAAGGGGGAAAAAAAAAAAAAAAAAAAAGCAAGACAACAGAGATGAGGAGAGGTTCAGCTACTTGACCCCTTAAGAGCTGGTCCCGCGAATTAGGGGACAAAGTACTTGGAATTAGTGTGGAACATTTTTTCAGTTCTGAATGGGGTAACTTGAAAAAAAAAGTAGAATAGGAAAAAGCAAGAAGAGAGAAGAGCAGAGGTTCAGCTACTAAACATGAGAATAAAAGTAGAATAGAACAAAGCAAGAAAAGAGAAGAGAGGTTCAGGTACTAAGCTTGAGAAACAAAACACCAAGAATAAGGTTAGCCGAGAGTTCCTCACTGCCAGAAAAGGCTTCCATTAATATCTGCCCTGGAGTTTTGTTTTGAGGTAGTGCCCGTAAGGCAGTCATTGCGTCAGTATATCGTGAACATGCACCAAATCTGTGCTTGTAGCTACAGACTACCTATGCCTGTACCGGTACCAGTAATGGCGCCTTTGGCTGCGATTTTCGCCTGCGCCTGTACCTATGCAAAAACCTAAAGGTATACCAGGCAGCTTGTATGTACCTGTGCCTGCATACCAAGTACGTACCTGTACCCTTACCTATACCTATAGCACTTACCTATACCTGTACCTGTACATTCATCAGGCTAGTAGACCTATACCTTTATATGGCTAGTAGACCTATACCTTTATATGGCTAGACCTATACCTATGTATGGCCAGACCTATAGCTTTATCTGGCTAGTATACATATATCTTCATATGGCTAGACATATACATTTATCTGGCTAGTAGACCTATACCTTTATCTGGCTAGACCTATACCTTTATCTGGCTAGTAGACCTATACCTTTATATGGCTAGACCTGTACCTTTATATGGCTAGACATACAACTTTATATGGCTAAACCTATACCTTTATCTAGCTAGTCGACCTATACCTTTATCTGGCTAGACATATGCCTTTATATGGCTAGACCTATTCCTTTATGTGGCTAGATCTATAACTTTATCTGGCTAGACCTATACCTTTACCTGGTCACCTATACCGTTACCTGGTAGCCAGAAGCGGTAGAGACGGGTGCGGCACGACGCAGTTGACATTCTGATCATCGGCCTTGAATGCCCTGGCCAACTTCCCGGAAGCACGCTCCCAGAGAAACACCCTAAAAATTCAAAAATACGCCAGGTGGGGTAGGGTGGGATGGGGTGGGGTGGGTGAGGTGGGTGGGTGGGTGGGTGGTGGTGGCTGGGGTGGGGTGGGGTGGGGTGGGGTGCGGGTGGGTTGTGTTGGGTTGGCTGGGGTGAGGTGGGGTAGACATGACGAAACAAAAATACAGTGAAAACATCGCCGACCACCTAATACTACATTTCCATCGACGCGCTAAGGACTCGGAAGTCTCACGACGGCAAGACCAAGGCACAGACGATGCCGCGCTGTGTGCGACGGTAACTCTAGAGTCTTAACTGCAGTTCAACGGTTCCCGTCGTGTATTTGACGACTCCAGTATTCGAGTAGTCGGGATAATATTTGGCGTTTTCAGTATCAGGGGTAATATTTTAGATTTGATCGCGGTATGATAATGATGCACATCGAACAGAAATCGAGTTCGATATAGTACCATACATCAAACAGAAATCGAGTCCGACATAATATACCATAACAATATAGCTACATGTGTAGCATAGCTAGCCATCAACGGCTCTACGCCGTTGCCGGCTCTCGAGTACAGAAGAGGTGGTCGCGAAGCGCCACCCTCTCTCTGCGCACTCCCAACGCAATCCTCTCTTTCCGGCGCTTTGCTTGTGGGCCTTCTCTTCAAACTACACCCAACATATCATACTCGTTCTGATTTCTGTGTGGGTATTTTCCGTGTGGGGAGGTCGTTAAAGGTCGTTCGCCGGAGGTCGAAAACGCTGTCTCCTGGAAGAAAAAAAAAATGAATCCTGCCTTAATGTGACACCACAGTCGACCCATCCCCCAAAAATTCCGGACAAGGTCTGGTCGGCTTGGCAGCCCCCCCCACCCCCTTGCCGCAGTCTAATTTCAACACACTAGTTTTAGTGTGGGGAGTTCCTAGAGACTTACGCATTTTACTACTGTAGTTTCTGTGTCGGGAGTTCTTTGAAACCGAAGCTGTTGTCTCCCGACGAATTTGTTTCAAAGACCGATCGATACCGACCGATATCTACCCGTCCACGTGGAACAGCACCCACGTCTTTTGGGGAATAGCTACTTGGAATTAGTGTGGGGTCGTTTTCACAGCAGTGAAAGGGCCACTCGTAAGACTCTCCCTCCCTCGTCCCCCTTGTGCAAATATTTTGGTTTCGTAATTTTCGACCAGATTCGATTGTGTTTCCGTGATATCGTTTAACCAATCAGAGGTTCCCACGGTTGGCACAAAAGTTGGAACCACATATTTGATGCCACTCTGTCCAGAAATAGAAGCACCTTTTTTGTATTGAATATGAATGTACAAACGGTGCTTACGTTTCTGGACAGAGTGGTATTAAACAATGCAGCAGTCTATGCCACACATGCTTGCTCCAAAAAGGGAACCATGAAGCATGCGCGGTCGCTTTTCAACTTGCGACACCCCCGGGATTTCAAGTGGCCAACACCCCGAAGGGGAGCCTTGCATTTGATGGTACCAATTGCTTGGACGTTCTATGAAGCGATCTCTCGCTCGTGTTTTATAGTCCCCGAAGCCCTCTACGAGAAACCAGCGAGGAGCGGGAAAAAGTTAAGATGCTATAGACAAGTACGATGCCCAGGACGAGCTCGGCCAGGACACGCTCGAGCGCGTCCTGGGCATCGTACGTGTCTAGATAGCCTCTCAACTTGTTTCGCCCCTCGCTGGTATCTCGTGGGGGATTTCGGGGACAATGAACACGAGTGAGCGCGCCGTAGGTTTCATTGTAAGTAACGTTAAGTTTGGGTGGGGTGAGGCAACAATAGCTCGAGGACGGTGGTCAGTAAAGAGATAAGAAGTTCGGGTGGGACCACCGGCGGGAGCAGGAGGCCTCATCCAACCCAATACCTTAATGAATGCTCGGCAACAACATTCATAATACCACAGCAGTAATATCGTCAACCAATCAGAGGTCCCCACGGTTGGCACAAATGTTGGAACCACATCTTTGATACCAGGTACCAGTTTGACCCGGAATATAAGGACCGTTTGTATACCAACAGTTAAGAGTGGTACCAATTACGTGGACTTTCCATGAAGCGAGGTCTCACTCGTGTTATTTTAGTCCCCGAAACCCTCCACGAGATACCAGCGAGGAGCGGAAAACGTTTAAAACGATCCTTTAACCCTTTTAGAACTGCAGTCCCGTTTTGGGGACAAACCACTCTAATTCTAAGTAATTTGTCCCCAAAACGGGACTCCAGTCCTGTAAGGGTTAACCGTTGTGATTAGACGCGTGCAACGATAGAGGTACTGTAGCACTTTTTGGCAGAAACAAATTCTGAATAATCGGGATGGTTAACTCAAAACCGTCGGTCTTGTCAGTCTTGGTGTTGCCAAATTGTTCACTGTATACTCAGGCCATGGCATCGGGTGGTACTTTTTATTTGCCCCAACATCAGTGTTTGGAGTGGCGTATGGAAGAGCCTCAAGTAAGGGCCCGTTTTAACGAAGAAAAAAAAATCAATTTGGAGAAAAAAAAAATCAAATGCGCTTTTCATTGGTCAGAACCCGCACCACCACCCAAGATCATACCCCAAGATCCTAATATTTGGTGCTGGTGCGTGTGTTGACCAATGAAAAGCGAATTTTTTTTAATTTTTTTCTTCCATTTTTTTTTTTCTCTTCGTTAAAACGGACCCTAAACACCCTCAGAAAAAATTCATGGTCAGTATTTCTCTTAGGGAATGCTGCTGCGCTAAGGGCCCGTTTTAACGAAGAAAAACAAATTCAATTTGGAAAAAAAAAAAATCGAATCCACTTTTCATTGATCAACACACGCACCATCACCAAAGATTAGGATCTTGGGGTATAATCTTGGGTGGTGGTGCGGGTTCTGACCAATGAAAAACCAATGAAAAGCGGGTTTGATTTGATTTTTTTCCAAATTGAATTTATTTTATATTTGTTAAAACGGGCCCTAAGGGCAGCCTCCTGCAAAAGGCACCCTTCAGGCGCGGGCGTAACATCGCGCCAGGTTGGAGGGAGGAGGATGACTCTCTGCGGGGGCAGTGGCCCTCATCCAAATCCAATACTTGAATGAACTTATCGGAAACAGAGATAAAATAATACCACAGTAATTTGCGCGCACCTTGCAGCGGTCGCTGCCCGCCGCGATGTAGCCCCCGCCCCCGCCGAAAAAAGACGCCTCTTTGATGACGGTCTGGATGTTGCAAGCGCCCACGTAGCGCTCGATCATGTCCCGGGGGCAAGAGTTAGGCACGCTTGTCGACCTGGAAATGTTTTGCAAGGTTGTGGGGTTGGGCGGTGAAATCCTTTGGTTTAGCCGCGATATCAACTACACGCAGTAGCACTCGTACCGGGCACACGAAGGAACAAGCGAACCAATCGAATCGAACAAAGCCAGCCCATTCCGACCCGACCCGACCATCCCCGACTCGACTCGACCATCCCCGACCCATCCCCGACTCATCCCCGACCCAACCCCAACCCCAACCCAACCCAACAAACAACCCCAACCCAACCCAAACCCAACCCAACCCAACCCAACCCAACCAACCCCAACCCAACCCAACCCAACCCAACCCAACCCAACCCAACCCAACCAAACCAACCCAACCACCCAACCCAACCCAACCCAACCCAACACTAAAACTAGTATAATAAGGCCAAAAAGAGACCCGTGACGAGTCCAGAATGGCCGCTCTCCCAGCATCTTTGCTTGCCAAAGGCGTGGTGTGCTGCGATTTTCACTTTACAGCCGTAAACACACGTCCTATGGTATCGATTTAAAAAAAACGCTTAGAAATAAGTGCACGATGCGGTGACTTGATTCGTTGCGCTCTCTTTCACAACTATCTCTTGTCTCGTGTGGACGGTATCATTCATACCTTTGAGGACACCCTCCCTCCGTCCAATCAGTCGCCGCCTTCCCTCCTTTCGCGGCACCCTTGTCCCCGCTCCCCGCGACACCAGCGCCGCCGCCGCCTCCTCCAGGACACCGGGGATCGTTCTCGACGTCCCCTGTCCGGCGGAGCTTGAGGTACCATTCGCGGGCCGTGGCAACTTCTGTGTTGAGGATGAGGTCGTCGTCTCGGTCGTTCCTACTGGAGATGGAGGAGGTCGCCTGTGTAGCATGAATTCAGGAGTTACATGCCGTACGTTAAACTTGGGTTAAACCTAAATGCGGGTTGCGTCATAGAGCTACAGCAGTGTGGGTGGTACCGATGGATAGGAGCAGGTAGGGTAGGGTAGGGTAGGGTAGGGTAGGGTAGGGTAGGGTAGGGTAGGGTAGGGTAGGGTAGGGTAGGGTAGGGTAGGGTAGGGTAGAGTACGGAAGGGCAGGGGAGGGTAGGGTAGGGTAGCATAGCATAACACAGGAAAGGGTATGATAGAACAGAGGGAATGGCACGCTCAAATCTTCGGGCATACGCTAGGCGGCTCACCACCTTACAGTACATACAAGGCAGGATAATATAGGATACCATATCATAGGACAGGACAGGGTACGTAAAACATTCGGGCGTTCGCTTGGCGACCGACTGCCAGGAAAAATTATGGCGTCGTCTCCGTTTGAGAGCTGGAAGATGGGCTCCCGCATCCAGAACCACAGATCTCGGGGACACTATAGTAAACGAGTTGGGTGACCAGATGTAACTGTAGCTCTATACGGAAGCACAAAACGAGAATATTTATCGACGCGAAGTAGTAAAGCACACCTAGCCCTTTGAGGACACCCTCCCTCCGTCCAATCAGTCGCCGCCTTCCCTCCTTTCGCGGCACCCTTGTCCCCGCTCCCCGCGACACCAGCGCCGCCGCCGCCTCCTCCAGGACACCGGGGATCGTTCTCGACGTCCCCTGTCCGGCGGAGCTTGAGGTACCATTCGCGGGCCGTGGCAACTTCTGTGTTGAGGATGAGGTCGTCGTCTCGGTCGTTCCTACTGGAGATGGAGGAGGTCGCCTGTGTAGCATGAATTCAGGAGTTACATGCCGTACGTTAAACTTGGGTTAAACCTAAATGCGGGTTGCGTCATAGAGCTACAGCAGTGTGGGTGGTACCGATGGATAGGAGCAGGTAGGGTAGGGTAGGGTAGGGTAGGGTATGATAGGGTAGGGTAGGGTAGGGGAGGGTAGGGTAGGGTAGGGTAGGGTAGGGTAGGGTAGGATAGAGTAGGATAGGCAAGGGTAGGGTAGGGTAGGGTAGGGTAGGGTAGGGTAGGGTAGGGTAGAGTACGGAAGGGCAGGGTAGGGTAGGGTAGGGTAGCATAGCATAACACAGGAAAGGGTATGATAGAACAGAGGGAATGGCACGCTCAAATCTTCGGGCATACGCTAGGCGGCTCACCACCTTACAGTACATACAAGGCAGGATAATATAGGATACCATATCATAGGACAGGACAGGGTACGTAAAACATTCGGGCGTTCGCTTGGCGACCGACTGCCAGGAAAAATTATGGCGTCGTTTCCGTTTGAGAGCTGGAAGATGGGCTCCCGCATCCAGAACCACAGATCTCGGGGACACCTGATCTGTGCGATTGTGTGGAAGGATCAGTTATCAATTATGGTACATATGGGGGGATGCTTGTGTCGTAGCTGGTTGGTTGGTTGTGGCCTTTGTTAATTGAAGTTAATTGAACAGTGAAAACATAATTTCTTACTGAGTAAAATAAAAACAAAAGTGAGCCCCTCTTTGGGGAGCAGCAAAAATGCTCTTCATAGGAGGAGACCGCGGCTTGACTCCTTGACTGACCGCCCCCTACACTGAAACTAGTATAAAAGGCCAAGATTCCTCCTCCTCCTTATTATCGTCATTATATGGTGGCGGTTTTTTTTGTCGTAGAGCAAGAGCATAACTAACTTAGCGTGGTGCATTTACGATCTGCGCCTACCGCACGGGCATCAGCAAAAGACCTGACCAGCACCAACCCGAGCATACGTAGGAGACCGCGGTTTGGCCGCTTGACTTGACCGCCCTGACCGCCCCCCAACACTAAAACTAGTATAATAAGGCCAAAAAGAGACCCGTGACGAGTCCAGAATGGCCGCTCTCCCAGCATCTTTGCTTGCCAAAGGCGTGGTGTGCTGCGATTTTCGCTTTACAGCCGTAAACACACGTCCTATGGTATCGATTTAAAAAAAACGCTTAGAAATAAGTGCACGATGCGGTGACTTGATTTGTTGCGCTCTCCTTCACAATTATCTCTTGTCTCGTGTGGACGGTATCATTCATACCTTTGAGGACACCCTCCCTCCGTCCAATCAGTCGCCGCCTTCCCTCCTTTCGCGGCACCCTTGTCCCCGCTCCCCGCGACACCAGCGCCGCCGCCGCCTCCTCCAGGACACCGGGGATCGTTCTCGACGTCCCCTGTCCGGCGGAGCTTGAGGTACCATTCGCGGGCCGTGGCAACTTCTGTGTTGAGGATGAGGTCGTCGTCTCGGTCGTTCCTACTGGAGATGGAGGAGGTCGCCTGTGTAGCATGAATTCAGGAGTTACATGCCGTACGTTAAACTTGGGTTAAACCTAAATGCGGGTTGCGTCATAGAGCTACAGCAGTGTGGGTGGTACCGATGGATAGGAGCAGGTAGGGTAGGGTAGGGTAGGGTAGGGTATGATAGGGTAGGGTAGGGTAGGGTAGGGTAGGGTAGGGTAGGGTAGGGTAGGGTAGGGTAGGATAGAGTAGGATAGGCAAGGGTAGGGTAGGGTAGGGTAGGGTAGGGTAGGGTAGGGTAGAGTACGGAAGGGCAGGGTAGGGTAGGGTAGGGTAGCATAGCATAACACAGGAAAGGGTATGATAGAACAGAGGGAATGGCACGCTCAAATCTTCGGGCATACGCTAGGCGGCTCACCACCTTACAGTACATACAAGGCAGGATAATATAGGATACCATATCATAGGACAGGACAGGGTACGTAAAACATTCGGGCGTTCGCTTGGCGACCGACTGCCAGGAAAAATTATGGCGTCGTATCCGTTTGAGAGCTGGAAGATGGGCTCCCGCATCCAGAACCACAGATCTCGGGGACACTATAGTAAACGAGTTGGGTGACCAGATGTAACTGTAGCTCTATACGGAAGCACAAAACGAGAATATTTATCGACGCGAAGTAGTAAAGCACACCTAGCGCAGCGGGCCTCCGCCTTCTTGCTCCGGTTCACTACGTAGCGATAGCTACACTGCTACAGCAGGTAACTCAGTCTCAAACAAACCAGTAAACTGTGTAGGTGACTTGTCAGACCAGCGCATGCTCGCGCAGACGGGGCATCGTTCAACTGCTCGCGACCCGCGCGACCTTCCAGAAAACGGACGCGATTGGCACGGCAGCACACAGCAGAACCACACCACAGCCCCACACAAACAGCACGCCACGAAAACAAACGGGTGAAAACTCACGCTGTCGCTGCTGCAACCAGAGCTACCGTCGCCGAGCCACGCTG
>MEHQ01002829.1:0-17249 GCA_008828725.1 Saccharina japonica
CTAGCGTGTATGCTTGTTCTTTGACCGAAACGACCAGTACGAACCGTTTGTGACGTTGGTTCGAGTTATACACCGTCTAAGCATGTTTTATCGATAAATACTTCATTGCTCCGGATTGTTGCTATGCATTTTAATGCGCAATACGCATAACGATACACACTACAGGGGCGAGTATTCACGGTCTACCGCTTAGACGATTCCTGATAACAGCACACCGGGTAATCGCCGAGGTGTGTGTAATCGCCGAGGCACGCTTTGGTGACACCATCCATTGGCAACAAGGAAGTTGTGCTCCTCCTGTGAAGCTCCACTCTTGCTGCTGCCGGAGCGACATGTGACTGGGAACTGTATACGAGAATAATACGTGCAATATTGTATTATACATACGAGCACTAAGTGGTTTGGGCCGTAGGCGCCGCTGTTGCACAGCCTTAATCTTGGGGTGTCAATATTAACATCGAGCAGAAAAACGAGCCGCGAAGTTGTATTATAATGTTCGGTCTACGGAATAAAAAATATCGTCAGAAGCACCCTTGTTGTGTTACTCTCGTGGTCCGCCTGGGCGAAACGATTGGCTTACATTCGACCCCGCGCAGTCTCGACCGGACCCGAGCGAAAGTGGTTTCCCGTTTAGCGATAAAGGTTATATTGAATGAAGATATGTCTTCTTCAGCATGCACGCCACCCCTCATCGTGTCAACATAGAGGGCACTCTAGCTTCGCCTTCACATATGATTCAGCTGCGCCAAACCCGAATACGGCTTGAATGCAGTCAGCGGTAAATTACCCCTTGTACGCCACGAACGAAACAGAGGGAAAACAGGACCCGCATCCGGCAATCTATTCGTCAGGCTTGGGTACGCTCGTGTTCAACGTTAAGTTAGTACCATTTGATGACACTAGTGGTACGCTGCATCACCAAAAGAGCAGCACATCAGCCTACTACTGTAGACAAACTTCCGTTGTGACACATTGCCAACACCCACTGGCGGCAAAGCACATACCGAGCAACGAATCTAGTCCACCACCCCCCATCCACCGCACCAACCTACCCTTCACCGAAGACATCCACTCACCAACGAAAATGCCCCTATTTATCGGTGAGCGGGCTCTGGTCAAATCGAACAAATTTTGCAGATGAAAGAGCTGCTTTCCGTTTCAGCCTCAACGTGAGTTTGATCAATCTCCGCTACAATTTGGATACTGGTGAAGAGTTGTTGAATATTTTGACCGGCAATACAAACAACATTCATCTCATGCCCATTGCGAACCAAAGTCGTACGAACCTGCTGGGTATCACCACCATCGAAACGACCGGGGCAAATAATTAGAGCTTAATAAAAGCTGGTTTTCATTTCCGCCGACGTCCGTTGGTCCAGTAAAAAACACCATCAGCTATGCATTGGTTGCTCTTCGTTGTGAACTGTAATCCCCAAGTCATCTCTGGATTAACCGTTTGAATGTGAAATATGGCATCTAGGATACCTTGACGGGTAAAACACAAGACATTTAACGCGTGCCACAGTCATTCCACGACATACCTCACATTCCCGCGTCGTATCTCCTGTTGTGGATTAATCCATTGTAAGACCAGACGATAGCACAGCTTCATGCTTGGTCGAGTATTGACCTTCTATTTCGTTGTCTTGCGCTGGTCGATCAATTTACTCCAGCACTAAATCATAAATATCGGCTATGTCGCGTCAGTGACCATGGACCTTTGATATGTCCGTATAATTCCTGTTTCGATGGTCGTTAAACATCTTGAAATGTTATGACCATCGACAGGCATCCAATTCCGCGAATGCAGGAGTCATTTCTCTGGACACAACCCGCACACACCTGCATCGCTACATTAGATGGCTCTTTTCAGCATCTAGACATGGGATCGCGAAGGAGGATCAAGATCAATTATGGCTATCTTTTACATGGACCTGGGCTGGCTCAATCCAAGGAACTCAGCTGGTCTTGTCGCGGTCGTCTCGTTGGAGTCACCAGATTAATTTGATCCCTGTCCGGATATTCCACTGCCAAGTTCTTACTGGATCGTTGGATCATTTGACTCGAAACAAGCACGGAGTTTCACTCAGCAAGCAAAGCGTTCGAACAATTTTATACAAGGTTTTCAAAGTCGAGTATTTTTTCCCTTCGCTGATTGGAGATCACGGACCTGGCTATTCAACGACAGAAGCTCGACGTTTGTCTTTGGGTTTGGCGACGTAACCGTTGCAATAGGAAACCGCGGATCGCATTGTGGTCGCGGCAGACCTTGAATTTATCACCTGTGGTCCCAGGAAATCACAGGTGTTCAGAGCTTTGAATGTGTATGGCGGGAACACCGCTGTCTCGAGATTTCCGGGCGGTGTAAGACGTCAACGTTCGGTATTGTAAATTGTGTCGAAGCCTTTGCGAACACATGCCGGCGCCCTCGGCAATCGTGACAACAACGGGTGTCCGCTTCACCTACTACCTGCTCTATCCTTTCGCCATGCGCGTCTCACCGGTGAGATATTTGGAGAGAGTATGGAGACGCGGGCCAGGATTCATGTATCACGTTCATTCGTAAAAAACAATATCTGAATAGCGAAAAACACTACTAGATATCTAGAACGCCGGTCAGTGTTTTCACAAAATATTGTCTGACACCGTAGAAAATAGGATTTCCTCTCAAATTTGATTTTGTCTTGCCAGTGTGGGTAGTATTCAGAGCTACTCATTATGGAATACCCCAGAAAAAAATGGAATTACACACACCTTACCATGAGACTGCAACCGTCGCATGTATTTTGTTTCTCACCGCGTACCACTTATCTGGGTGTTGCCATGGTAATTCAGTCAATACACGCCCCCCAGAGGTAAACAAATGCAGTAAACCTGGCAAAGCCTGATACCCAGTCACGCACGCGACTCTGCCTACGACGATAACTCCCGATACCCAGTTTCGGAATAAAGGTGGCTTGACACCGTTACATCAAGTGCTCCATTAGGAAAATGAATTACTCCACTCAAGCACTAGCTTTGGAGAAAACATGTAAATGTAATGTGATGTACAACTACAAGGCTATGCCTACAGAGGGTATACTCACAAGGATACATTGTGTAACATAAATGGGTGTATGTATATACCACACCGGGTGATAGACCTTGACTGCCGCACCTCCGTCAGGCAAAACCGTTTCATCTGCCAAACGGTGCTACCCTTGTAGCAGCACGCTTCATGCGACAACTTTCTGCGGGCCCAAGCTGTATACCGAGTGCAACTCACCAACCAACAAAGGTTCCCGGTTGCCCTTAAATGGGATCAACCGTGTGCATATTCTCCCCTTCGTAGTGTAACTAAATTATAGAAGATCAAGCCAAGACAAGTCATAACCCTTGAGTGACATCGCTAGTATCACTCCAAGATCCAGCAACCACAGCGGCGACACAGGCACGACGCCCGACCGGCGATTCTTCGAGACTTTCCGAAGGGCTACTCAGTTCATGTAACAATACATTCAAATCAGTGCCTGGCAATCACGGCGCGTGTTTAGTTTTACAGATTGGACGTGTGCCACACACGCATTGGAATACCTTTGTGGAAGTGCATCAACCACGATTTATGTGTCGGATCTCCTAAATGCACACCTGCCAACATATTAAGGCTCACCAAAACCAACCATACTCAAGAAGACTCACACTCCTCAAGTGCGCTCCTTTTCGGTAATCCAGCACCCCCCTTCCAACACCGCTCTTTATAAATTCTGAAAAACAACAGGACGAACCCTAGACACCAAGAGTCCACCAGCACACAAACGAATAATGTACATAACAAACAAAACTGTAGGAGCACCATTCATTGTATCTACGTTCCTGACGTAGACCCCCCCCAGCCCCCCCCCCCCCCCCCCCCCCTCCCTACCGCCCTGCCCGATGCATTGTGGAAACCCTAGCCATAAACCCAAATCTAATATTCAATGACATCCATCACACCCACACATTATCTATGAAACAATATAACGCAACAAGACGTGCCGTTTCCCGGAACCCCCCCCCCCCCTCTGCCTGCTCGATATATCTCTGGAAAGCATTATTTCCCAAGCCTTTCAATTGCCAAACTTTCATGTAAGCTTCATCTACTGCCAAACATGAACGACGAATTATCGTCGAGTACGTCGATTATTTTATCGCACTCTTCTTCTGCGGCTTAACAAGTTGACACAACCGAGAAAAACACAGCACGTAAAACATCGTTTCGTCCATATTTGTTCTGGTTTGGTCAAGACGTTGAACATCGGGCGTCGGTTGTACCCAGGTTTTGCGAGAAGGGTCACGAACTCACTCCCAATCGCTAGTCACGACTGCGCCATAACATATTCAGCGTGCAACAATCCGGTTGAAAAACATGAAGAATGTTGACATAGTCATATGTATACACAAACTTCTATTCCGGGCTGCATGGTACATGGTATACACTGTGTGACATACGCCAGCCAGGAATATCTCGAAGTATATAGAGTGCGGATAGTGCTACTAGGTACTAACCTTAGGAAACATCCCGCAGGGTGAATCATGCAGGATGCTCCATTTACGGTTGCACTAATAAACGTTCGATAGAGTGGAAAGAGCTAGTGGGTGATTTGTTTTCTATCAATAGTTTATGCTCCACAAATCAAACGGCCCAACTCTTCGCCCTACCCCCCCCGCTATACCGTGGCCGCCCAAGACAAGAAAAATTAATATCTCGCCTATAATACTAAATAGGCTTTGTCGTCGGCGCTTGAAACTAATCTACATGTTTGCGTTTGTTCATCGGTGGAAAGAGCCAGCACATTGTCTCGTTGTTGCACTGGTCCCGCATAGACAGCGCATCGCACGTGCCCGATAACTTCACACGATGAACTTACTTCGTATGCCTTGTCCGAGTTTTACGAGTTGATCCGGCTGCTACGGTATTGATAACTATTCAAAGGAGTTATCAATTATATAATTTCTCCTGCGGTGATGTTCCACGCTACATGTTTTCAAGCCTGTCCTGTTACTGCGGACGGCACTGTGTAGATGACAGTAACGGGAGCGCAACAACATGGGACATGTCATGATCTGCATTAGCTCAAGCACACCCTAGCCCGTGGTGGCAATGTATTCTGCTACGTCTGTATCGGGACAGACCCAACCCAGGAAGCATGCGCCAGTTCCAGCCGCCTCGATGAAATTCCCCACCCTGCGATGTGAGCAACATTACACAGCTATCATGAATACATATGTCTTGCTCCAGCTGGAGTATCCATTCTGTATTTTTGACTCGCCCGATCTGACCAATGATTTACGGCAGAAGCGGCACCCCCGACCTGTGGAAAGGGACAGGAGTGAAGGAGGAAAGTGTGCGGTGTAAGGGTCGGGCAGTGGAGTACTTGTTTATTACTTGAGTTAGCCATTTGGCGTTGACAACGCACCCCTTTTGAAAGGGAGCACCATTCCTACAGTTAATCGAGACACCCCCAACAGATTGGCGCTCGCCCTGTTGCTGGCATAACTTGAACGGAGTATGTTTTCAAACCTGATCCCCTTCGTTTTTAGCTGTCTGTAGCCACCATCTATTTGCTTGGATATGTATCGTTTTGGCGCTACTATCTAGTGCACCAACCGTCTGAAGCATTGCACATTCGTCAAATAATATCGCCAACTCTGACACACCCTGTTCCCTCCTGCACATTTCCCAGTTCCCCACCCTGTGGGTTGGACACTGCATTGCTTCGCCAATAACGCACATCCGTGCATCTTATTTATAGTTTTCTCGGCTACAAGTATATGTAGTTTGTCCTGCTTGCTGATTCAGGTTGCCTGCACGAAGTCGCAGTTTCAGCGTTGTGGCGACAAGTGCAAATACGTTTTGGTTCAGGGCACGGAAACGATATGTCTAAATCATGTGCGGGCGTGTCTCAACCGGCGTTGACCTTATTGAAAATATGGAAATGGAACAAGACTCTTATTCGTCGTTCGTTCCGTTACAACATTCCATCATGTTTGTGTCGGAAGTGAATAGGTGAATTTTCGGTAGCGCCACGAACATATAAAACCTCAACAAACTCTTGCAGGGAGACCGCAAAAGTTCCAAACTTCTAGCAACAATTAACTGCCGCAAATCTCGTCCGAAGAGGGCCGGGCCGTGCAGTTGAGTTGAACAACGATTATGGTTTCGACCCACTCGCCTCCTCCTTGCCAAACGTTTGACAGGGTGGGAACGGTTTGAATCTGTTGTATTCAGATAACCAATTACTCGTAGCAGCAATAGCTTGCGTGGGTACAATTCTGTTCCAAGCGTTCCAAAAGTTGATATACCTCTTGGAGCAAGTTAAGACACACCCTGATGCGGGCTATGATTCGTGTGAGCGTTTGTTATCTTCTGGGGCACCTCACTAGAGGAACCTCTACACGGTTGCTGAGTCAAACAAAGTGTCTGCGAAAACATGTAGACGTTTTTCGGGATGACTAATTCCCCATGGATAGGGTTCTAACGAAGTATAGTGTGCAAAAACAAATGGGCCTCTTTAAACGTGTACCGGGGAGTACGGTGTTTGGTGATGTAAACTACATAAGTATTCAGCCAAACGTAGTACGATCAAAAGCCACTGGGACCGACACCGTAGTGGGCGTCATGGGCATCCTACGAATGGTAGACGGTATGCTGAACACACCTGTTTATGACGTAAAGGGTGATACGTCCTGGGCGACCAAGCAAGAAGTACGTTGGGATCGAGTTATAATCTGAATGATTCAATTTGTAGATCCTTTCGAATATATCATCGGGTTGAGTGTATCCAAACGTTTTGTTGTAAACCTTGAACGTTAGGTGAGATGTCAGGCGACGTTCAAGAGGGGACCTATTTGAAGGGTACGAACCCCTGCATGCGTATGTGTATGATTTCTTCGTTGTATAGACGATTCCAGGAAATGCACAGCACGGGGCCAGCGTGATCCTAATGGCACGAGTTGTTGCTCATACCGCGGGTGAATGATTGGTAACACCGAACGGGTCACCGTCATTTGCGGCTGGTTCCATCCAAACTGATCTTCGCCAGATTGGACGATACCAGGAAGACAATAGGAAGATTAAACCAAAGAGAAGCGCCGATTGTAAAATCCTCCCGTAAGTATATAGTGTCCTCTGTATTTCGAGTTTACGCCTGGCGTTTCGTGTCCTGATATCAGCGCTAAAGTCAGAATGAGCCGCGGTCATATGTATCTTCTCGTATACCCCACAGTAATTACCGCCATTTGGATCGCGCCGAGGGCTGGCACTGGTACGATAGAAGGGGGGTTACCACCTTGTCTTGATATGGTATGTACGCCACTCGGGCGCGCGGTTTTTGAAACTTACTCGAACTCGGACGCCAACATATGTTGTCACAGAGTATTACATTGCTATATTGCGGCTCGTATCGCCAAACAAAAGACATGGGGACGTTGGATGCCAATGCATAATGTGTCCACGCGGTGGAGTTGGTCGGAGGGTCTGAATATCGTTTGCTTAGATGCTAGCCCCCTGCCATGTCAGCAGTGGCTCGCAATACTCGTTTTTGATGGAGTGTACCCTCAACAATGTAAGTGTATGTACCACAAGTGCGAACAATTTGTTATACTTATCCTGCTGCGTACGCATGATATCGGCATACGGTTAATGATAGTTATACGGTAGAGGTAGTAGCACCGCTCGGCTCAAATGGTCTCTGAAGGACGGGCCCTCATCAAACAAGGAATTGCCGCAATGGTGTTCGTGTTATTGTATCTGTTCTGGTTGTGTGTCTACACCATGTCATCGTCCATGGAGTTCCGTTTCCGTTCTATTTGTTATTAACCAGTTTTGGGTGGGGTGCAGAGCTGCTACGCCATAGCCACAGGACGCATGCTACAGTAAAGGTGCACCTTGTCGTTCCTGAAGGTGGTCACTTAAGGAGCTCTATGCCAAATCCAGAAACAATTTTGGAGGGAAAGAGAGTGATACCCGGTGAACACTACCACGGCCTAAGCATACAAGGAACAGTACTGCAACGCAACAATGAGAGTCCGACGATTTTCGATCAAAGAGCCAGATCATCCAGGAACCATTTCAGCCATAAGTGCTACCTCTATCGTAGCACGAGTCCAGCACTACCTCAGGAAAACAAAAAAGGTGCACAATTACCGTAGTGCATGCTCGGCTGCGCTACCTTTGTGTTGGCAACTATCGTACTCATCGCGGTGTCGAAACGTTTACGTTAACGAAAGGCCCGTGAAGTGAGATGTAGCACCCGTTCATGTGGAGGCTTTGCGATACAGCAAACACGGTATACCTGGTGCTGGTGGTGCTGTCGAAACGCGATTCTATGTCATTGGGTGCTTCTTCCCAGGCTGGAGGCTGTTCCGCGCCGCGGGACTTGATGTCCGAAGCATGCTCATTCGTCGCGTGCATTCTCCTCCGTTTCTTCTTGTTTGGCCCTAGGATTTTATCGACGATGTCGTCGCCGACTACGTCTGCGCCTACGATGGCGCCCTGGCAAAGTGTGGCATAAAAGGGGACAATAACGCCGCCGAAGACGTTGGTTTTCTGTGGTGTTATCGCGTTGTCTTCTGAGCACAGGCGTGTTGGTATTATGTTCTGCAGCCGCGACACCCTTGTTGTTTCTTTCGCCTGGGCGTTGTACGAGAGACTCGCGGAGGCCGGCCACTATGCCAGTGCAGACTGTTAGTAGTGTTGACCTCCGCCGCATTATACATTGGTTTGTCTTTTTCACGTGATGCGACTTAGACATGACTATAGCAACACGCGCCCCCGTAGGCGTTATGCTCAGTCAGCATAAGCGCGTCGTCATGGTAGGGGTGGTGGCACGTTGTGTAAGCCCCTCACATGATGACTTCAAAATATATAATAACCAGAAAACTGACTTTCGAATGGTTCCTTCGGCGCAACCCGACCAACATTTCTACCCACTAGTTTTGAGAACAATTACTAGACAAACGAGCAATACGAAGAAGGGTTTGCACCTCAAAAGGTCGGCTGGTCAAATAATATAGAGTAACACATTGTATCGTCTACCGTGGGAGTTGTGCCAACGAATTATCAGTGGCACAGTTGCTCGCCCGAAGCGATTATCGATATCGCTAGTGTCGATTAACTGGTCTTGAGCGTAGTTTTTAGATACAAGCAACCTTCGATCTCACTGGGGGAGGGGGGGGGTGTCATCATCTCTAACGAATAATCACAATACGAAATCATATGTACGCCTGTATTTAAAGTGTTTTTGATATATAAAGCAGTAGTACTACGTATTTCATTTTTCTAGTAGTGGTATATATACGTGCACACCCACTGTGTACTTTTCATAGAATAACACACTTTCTCTGAATTCTAAATTTTCATATTTTGTTATACTAAACCACAACTTGGGTTTGAAATTTATTTGGTTGTAAAAGCAAGCAATGCATACCAGGTTCCTCGCTATCTCTCAGAGATATACACCTGTATTTCCCGGCTCGACCGAATGAACAGTAAACTATACTGCGGCGATGATATGATCGTCCTTGTTTTGAGGATGCGATAAGCAACGTGTCCGGACACCCGTCGATACTTCCCAACACACTCTAGTAAGAAACTGGCAAGGGCACAGATGAGGATAGCAGATATTTCGTACGATAACACTATGTCGGGCGAGTTATCACTCAGTGTTTCTCTCGGGAGAAGTTATTTATGGCAATAGTTCCATATAATATTCCAATATTTATCAATATCGGGGTTGTGTGTCTTGTCCCTGCCTTGTGAAAAGATGGCTGGATACAATAACGGAAGGGGGTGTTCGTCATGGGCGTGAAACGGATGCGGGCATACGGAAACCAACTGCAACAATACACCAAGCGGGAACATCCGTAAACACCGACACTCGAGCGACTTCAGTGCAGAACGCCGCAAACACAGCTGCCGATAAAGTCGTTCGGCCATATCCCTTAAGTCGGGCAGTCGGCTCTTGTATATTGCAGAACACGCCATGTTGCCATCTCTACCCGATACCAAATTCGAATTAGCACAGTGCATTATCCAGAGGGTATTCGTTTTGTCGTTTTGATTGGTTCGTTAAAACGGGTGGTGCGCATTAAAACCTAACGATCGTTGCGCACCATACTAAAAGCAATACAGAAGTGAATGTATGAAACTTCAACTGCACCAGACACACCAGAAGAATACCATAATTGACTACTCGGAAATCCGTTCCACAGGTGGTATTGAAGATATAATTGGTACATAGCTACCGTAGTGACAATTGCACACAAGAGGACATACAACGACCCAGAACGCCCAGGTCCTGCATCGTTTGCTATGATGTTTTGTTCAACATCTGAATTGTGTATACCAAACCCAGGAAACACGTGCTATGTGTATAACGTGTACGTTATACAGTTATAACGTGTACGTTATACAGTTCAAAGCGATCTATCAGCACGATATCTACATTTGATAATGCACTCCCCGCGGTAGACTTTCGGTTTAGCAGTTGTAATATTCCTCACGTCTGTAGTTGTACGTGAGCTCAAGGTCCTCTTGGTTAAGCTGGTCTTCTACTAGAAGCGGTGGTAACTTATTCAGTGGTAACGAATTGCCGACACAGTTACTCTTACTCAAGCGTACAATATCGCTTAGTTTGGAACAATCGTTTTTTTTGGTTTGGACTCCAACTTATATAGATCAGGGATGATGAATCTTCCTTAGCTCTGCCGGCGAAAATGATCTGGCAACAAACGGGGCTTCCATTTCCGATGCACAGATATATGGCTTAGCTCTGTCGACATATAAACCGGTAAGATACCGCATGAACGCACCTGAAAGCCCCTCCTGGTGAACGTTAGCTTGATCGTAGCCCAGGTGTTCCACCAGATGGACAGGAAGAACATGACGTTCACCATGATGAGCACCACCGAATAGAAAGCGCTACCGGTCGAGTGTTCGTCAGCCACATCAGCCTTGATCATGAGTGCCAAGAAGTTCGTAAAGAATATAACCAGACATCCCTTTTTGGTTCGTCACAAGAGCCGGAGAACGTTTGAAAGCGGCGGTCGATAAGGCGAGGTTGTACGTGGACGAAATGACGGTATTCGATCACAAAAGGCTGAAACAGAAGAAGGGGATATATAAGTGTAGGGTAACACGAAGTTTCGAGCCGTGCTACACACACGTTGTGCGTGTATCGCAGCGTAGGAAGCTGCGCGTGTCAAGCTCTCACTCCCGAAACACAATATAGAAGCAATGCTTGCACGTTTCACTGAGCTTCGCCCGTAGTGCCCTGCTTCAATTGCGTATGATTTAACAACAAAACGTCCAACGGTTAGCAGCTCCTGGTGAGAAGCTTTCATTTAGATCGAAATAGTTAACAAAAACAAACAGTTTTACAGGTGTACAGCGTGAATATTACATCCCACCTCAACTGAAACATACACCCAAAGCAAACCCTAGACGAAGAAACGTGGTGTTCAAATGGTGCCGTGGTGCTCAAGGCCATAGTCGTATATTTATAACATGTTTTGGTTTGGTCCGTCGTTGATCCGCGCGTAGGAATATTGCAGGGTACTAGCGCACACAATGGCTAAATGGTTAAGTTAAAATGCCGAGCAAGGCGTCTGTACGCTCGTTTGAACAAAACCTCCACACACCGTAAGGTGGTGATCGCACCCCAGTCGTAACAGAGGGTGACCAGGGTAGCGGATGCCACGGCATAGTAGGTGCTTCTTTTCCAAGGAGCACTCATGAGGTTGGAATTGGAGTTCTTCTACATACCCACGATCCATACCAGAGTGGGTACCTTGCCCTTACAGTAAGTAGTGTGCTGAAAAAGGTCGAATGAAGTTTGAGGTCCCTTATCTACAATGTGCCCTGAACGGTGGGTCCCACTAGCGCCGCTAACTACTGTACCGAACACGTACAACCCAAACTGTGCTACCTCGGTCGTAGCACGCGTTCGGGTTTCAACCCTTGGACACGTGATCGATACCCACTCGATGATCTAGATCGCTTGGAGAAAAACACATTATTAGTGATGCGTATGGTGTCGCCCACGTTTCCATGGGGGAGTCGCACATATGGGCTGCATGATCTAAGAATCTAGGACATGCGAAGGTTGGATCTGTGCTTTCCGAAACTTCCACTGCAAGTCATAACGACAACGTGGGGGGTGTCGTTGATTTTGCACAGCTTATCAACACGAGCCTCCCGACGTTTGGAGGTTGTTTCCTCGTTTGTCTCACCGTGCGGTAGAGCTGAGTTTCTATGGGGTCCATGTGGGGCCGCTGAAGCTCGAAGGCGAGTAAGCTGCACAGGAGTAGCGAGAGGTACCGCGCAAGAAAGATAGCCGGCGGGGGTTGTTTGATCGACAGGAACACAGGCGTGAGGAATACCACCGCAAGCAATTGAATGCCGCCACACTTACACATGGACATATGGCCACAACGAACGCGAACAGTCTTCGTCTCTTGTGATGTTTGATGCGTTAATAGCTGGAATGGTACTCGCACCAGTATGATAGTTACAATCTTCACCGCCGTCTAGGGCAAATGTTTCGACACCCCCCCTCCGTTCCAACCAAATGATGTGCCAATTATATAACCATTGTTTACTCCACACACCTTCGCGTTTGTTTGTCAATTGAAAAAACAAAACCATAAAAAAAGAAAACTTGTAAATTGTGAAGATCTTCAGCGTTTTGGCATCCTTACGAAATGTGTATGTTTCCCAAGGTTTGTTCTTGTTTGGTTATCAATGAATCTCAGAACAAGATCGTTTGGAAACACCTCTTACGATATTCACGTGCTTAGCATCCCGTTTCCGTGGGATAGGTCAGATAAATATTCCACCGTGTTAGCGCAATCTATATACGCCAGATCTAGTGCCAGATTAGCCGTAGTGTCGCGTGTTAAAAACCCAGCACCTTCATTTTACAATGGGTCATTGACGCATAGGCCCAATATACGCATAGCGGAAACCACGCCGTTTTCCGCGAACCAACTAAGTATCATATATTTGCTGAACAGAAAACATATTAGAACTTTGGTATTGAGGAAGAACGAACGACAACTCCGCAACGCCAACTGCGGTCACAACGTCAACATAAACAATACACTAAATACGCAGGGTAAATGACAATCAAACGCGAGTTTCTAATCAACAGAGCGCAAATCAATCAAGTAAACGACCTCCTTCTTTATCGTTCAACACAAAACGACATATCGCGGTATTGAAATTATCGAACTGAACAAAGCAAGCACCATCTATGTCCATGTCTGACAAATCACGCACCACACGGCATGACCCAGAATAGCTTGACGGCAGAGAGAAACGTCTTGCTGCACGATATGTATAGGGACAGCTTATACTACACACATATTACCATGCACTCTAGAACTATGGACTTCAAAATATAACGCTCCGGTAAGCTTGTCTAGAACAACTGGAGTCTGACGTCGTTTGGTAGGTAGATCCTTGAGCATGCGCAACAAAGGGTATGATCAAACTTCGATCTTCCCTCCGCAAACGGTGGTGTGCACCTATACCGTACCTGGCGAACGCAAACACGCAGCTGAAGGCCACCTGCCCTGGTGTGTCTGGAACGAGAAACACCAGCAACCCCGTGAGCACCAAACGCCTCAGACACTCGAACACCTGGAAGCAAGAGATCAACCGTCGACACACCACGCGTAATCGAAAAAAGGATAACGTGATATGTGTAACCAAAATGTGTATTACTGTAGGATTTAGATCAATCCCGAGCCGTTGAAGCAATACTTATGATACCCCCAGCCGTTGAAGCAATAATTATGATAAATGAGGAATATCTGTAATTTCTATTGGCGTACAAATGCGGATTACATATTGTCCATCGCGACATGGCAAACGTGTCATTCGGTGGACCACAAGTTTCTTGACGTCAATATTAGCTTACTAACGTTTTATACAAGCGCGTTTGTATAAGGAATGCACTCGCGGTGTCTCCGTGTAGTCCGACGGAACACAAGGACTGTATCATTTCCGACCCGTGCCACGATAGAGGTATCGCTTTTCGCCAATTTTGTTTTTAAATGATAGGGCTCCTTAACCCAAAATCGTTGGATTTTTTTTCTCAGTTTTGCAATATTTTTCACAGTATGCATAGAACATGAGATGGTTCACGGGGTAAAACTTATGTTCTCATTCAAAAACACTTTTCTGGTGGGGTATGGGATATGGAGCTCCCTAAGTGAGGAGCACGGAAAGACACCGTGCGCCTTTACCGTGGCATGCGTCTTCCTCCCACATCTATGTATAGTACGTTCAAACGTGGGTGCATGGATTCGTCGCTTCGTCGGTAGTGGAACGCCCGTACTGTGATCGAGCGGCGCCCAACTTGAGACATTTGCTCGCATTCGTGCAGCGACGGATCCCCAATTATATAACAATGTTACGGCAGATATACTGCTGATCTATATGTCGTAACACAGTTCTACGTCAACATTGAGAATGTGCCTTCTTCTTCTGCATGGTAAAACAATACATCACAGATCAATCGCTGCCGGGGCACAAACTCGGCAAAAGGTTTCGTTGTCGAATAGTTCTCACGCGGTCGCCCAACCGCTCCGGAAGATGTTGGGAAGCATGTATCATACGTGCTTCTGCTGTGGTTCTATGAATTCACCTCGTAGTAGTACCGGTTGGGGTAGTACGCGTTCCAAAGAAAGGACGTCGGCGCTATGCTCAGGTCATTGTCGCGCTTGTTGATCTTCTCTTGCTGTCGTCCAACGTAATTATGGTTACATCGAACGAAGACGAAAATCGGACAGAGGCAGGGGGGTGGGGGTAGGGATGGAGTGAAACATAATAATGCGTGGAAACACGCTGGGGTGGCCAGTACACTGCCAAGTAGGCGCTTTGTCCACGTGTGCGCTGCGCTCGTTCGTCCGCGCACGCTACCGGGTCGGCCTCGAGCCCGGCTAAGACAGGGAAGTGTAGCTACTTGGACAATATTATATATATATGTTGAGAACACAACATGCGCCTCACTCCTCCTTGACGAAGTCATGGAATGCATTTCGACCAGACGTGCATTTGAATGGTGTTATCATAAGGCGCCACATATCGTGTCATATATTTCCAGGCGAAGAGAGACACTCGGTCGAATGACAACCTCATTTGTGTGCACTCTTGTTTTACTACTTCTGCAACCATGTAGGTTTTGCAATATTTATACAGATGGGAATACCTTATAATCTGCGACCAGCGAAGCATGTTACATTCCATTTTTAAGAGTGGGGGGCAGAGTCGCTCGCCCGAGTTGCTTGGACGCATCAGTGAAAACAATGGCTAGCGTTGAAATACACGAAACCGTAGCAGCAGTAATTTTAAAGTAAAGTCAGGTGGATATGTCGGGCTTAATGCGCTAGACCGATATATCGTCTGATAAAGCTAGTCAAACATATAGTTGGCACTGACCCATGTTATCTACGGGGATCCGGATACCATACACTTAACCCCCCCCCCCCCGCCCCCAGATATACTTCGCGAAAATGCTGGAGCTGCGATTGGGTGTAGGGGACCTGGACCTTCCAGAACGATGAAGAAGGTATACGAGTTACCGGGAGGAGGAGGAAG
Organism: Saccharina japonica; assembly: GCA_008828725.1. Classification (NCBI taxonomy): domain Eukaryota; class Phaeophyceae; order Laminariales; family Laminariaceae; genus Saccharina; species Saccharina japonica. Next base: position 15,623 of record MEHQ01002829.1, read on the forward strand.
TACAAGCACAGACAAGATGTGCCCATGTGGCAAAGCAATAGAGAGTGGAACTCACATAGTGGGAGAATTTGAAGTGCACAAGGTGGAAACGGCATGTTGTTTGAAGAAGAAATGAGGAGAATAGTGGGCTCGACCTTCACGTGAACAGCGCAGTGGTGGTTGATTTGAAAAAATTGCTTCCCAAATCCAACAACGATAGTGCCACAATAGTATGCCCCATCAAGACCAACCATTATGCTTGCTTTGAAACACAGGTCAAAACGTTGCCGTCTTCGTAAGGGTTGGGTTCATTGGTTTAAATTTGAACAGCAAGCTTCATCCGCAGTACTGGCTTCAATACTGTTCTACGGAGCTTGAACCGAACATTTAGGCTGGTGTGCTCACCACGACGTGTTTTCTGCCTCTCTGCTCCTTCAGCGTCCTGTCGATCGGTGGGTTAATTGAAGAATGTTTTCGCGAAAGAAGAAAGTAAAATGCCGCGGGGATGCCGAGGGGATCTGCGCGCGCGGAGCGTTGGACAAACAAGCACATCAGACAGAGCAGGGTGAGGAAATAAGCTGGTTGCACGCGCTGAAGCGTTGGTCACGTTAGTATTTGTCACTATCAAAACACGCCTCATTATCTTTGTTTTGATAAGGGGTTCCGGAGCAGGATGCCGTGACACAACGATCTAGCGGGTTTCGGCCAAACCTGTATTACGAATCGCGACTGAATATTTACCGACAAAGTACGCCGTACTACTGACTACTAGTGACGATGTACTGACCTTTTGTACGGGGTAGCACCAAAAATAGGACTAAATGTTGGTATAACTAGTTGCTAACTGCTGTGGTCTCCCGTCAAAAATGACACATCATAGCAGGAACTATTCATGCACAAACTCACGAGGCCTATAGTACCAAGAATCATCGCCTACACGAAGAAGCTCCCGGTCGTGATTGACGGTGCCGAGTCTGCCTCACAGGTATTCCCGAAGACAATCGCTTACTGTTTTTAGTGCCGGCGGGTATTGGCGTCGCACTCATGGCACCTAACGCCTATTTCATTCCCAATTAGCGCATACACATCCGGCCATTAACTCACAGACGAATATCATGACGGCGGCGTACGTCCTGTACGCTATGTGCGTCGCTGTGTAGCACTCAATCCGTTGGTCTGCTCTGAGGTAGTGTTTGTTGATCTCTGGAAACGGTTCGCACGCGAAGGTCTGGAAAACCTGCAAGGGGTGTGACGCGTGACACGAAAACAATGACTTCATCGGTATTGAAACTACGATGGTGCTCGTACACAAGTACAACCTAATAGAAATATTATTGTTCGTCCCAACCGTCATGCAGCATCATCATAGCACTCAACAATGTTTCGTTATTTTAAATATGTATATGCCTAGTCGTGTATTATAGGTGATGCGTCTACGTAGTGTGGATGCACGTGCTTAGTTGTATGACTGTTCGTGATACGCATATTATGCTATATCAGCAGTACAACACACAATCTACGCATATCGCAAAGACGAGTGAATTGGCAAGATGGATTTGTGTATTAAAACAAATGTGGCACTCTTCTTCCTCACCCGTAGTGCTACCATATTGTCTGCACATTCGTCATAGACCTCATTAAACTATAA
>MEHQ01003507.1:0-15699 GCA_008828725.1 Saccharina japonica
AGGGTGAGCTGAATCCTGCTAAGAACCGCCTGTGAGGCGGACTTGCATATGGACGACAGCCTCCAATGAAATTATCCTAATTTCTGGTATGGCCACTTCCAGAGACAGCAATGGGTGTTACTATGATATGTATCTGCCTCGTGGGTGCCTTACCATATACACACTACGTGATACGATCATTCCCCTTGTGCGGAGTTGAGGTTCTCAAACTCGCACAAATGATCTAACAAGACCGCCAGCTTTGGTGACCACCGAAAAAAGAAAAATGGTACCGTGCTTATCTACCTCACGCAGTGAGAGGCGTTGGGGCATGTTTGGGAGGGGAGGTGCACTCATTGCTGTGCATGTTCGTCAGTTTTGAGCCCATAGACCCTCGCTCCCTACAATGCCAGGATGGGGGTTAGGGCTGGGGTTGTTGGGAGTGGGGCACGTTAGGGAGAGGAGCGGGGATCTCACACCGAAGGACCGCACCTTCCACTCTGGACCTCGTCGTTTCAGTGGGGAGAGGGGGTACAGAGGCGGAAATACGGCGGTGTTCGGGAAAAGTAGCGGTGCGGTGGGGGGGGGTGTACTCATGTCGTGCACGGCCGTAGTCGTATGACCATAGACCCTCGCATTCCAACAATGTCGAGACGGAGCACGTTGGGTTTTCACCAACCAGGCAGACATTGCTTGCACCAAGCGCGAAGCGCCGTGAGGTATTGGGCGAGTCGCATGGAGGGTGAGCTGATCCTGCGTAAGAACCGCCTCTGAGGCGGACTTGCGTGTGCAGACACCTCCAATGATTGATTTAATTTTGGGTGCCACTCCAGTAGAAATGGTATTACCGTATGTATCTGCCTCCGTGGGTGCCTTGCCTTGGACGTCTTCCTCTTGTTGATGTGATCCTGTCAAGACTTCTAAAGTCGAATTAGTCGGCGTATTGACCGATATATGGCCTGAATACTATTATATTGGTTTTACTATAGGATTACTGCAGGAAAGCTATCCCCTATGGAATAACGCCTCCCTAAGGAATACCAATATGACCATATCTCGCGAACTACAACTCGTACGCCAACAATCTCTTCACCGATGTGTTCCCCTTGGCGATGCCGTCATGTCGATATATGTAGTGCTCGAAAAAGTAAATGTATTCCGTTCTTTATTTCCCGAAGCTATCGTATGTTTCTCTCTGGAACCAGCTCGAATGATATCATACCTGGTATCACATGATTTTTGAATAGCAAGCTGTGCGTCACACTGCCTCTGTTTGCTTTAAATGGCAACTGTTCTCACACCAAAACGACACAGAAGCAGCAAAATCAGTTTTGCCTATCTACGTATCAGAAATCAACGTTTTTTATAACTCATTCCTATAAAAATCAAAGATTAGGATTCCCCCCATTATAGTGTTGATAAGCAACTAAAAAAAGGGGTAGCTTTGAGTTTGGGTATTTGGCGAAAAAGTTGTTTAGTTAAGCAAGAATACTGCTTAGTAAGCAAGTTGAGCAATTAACCAAGTTTGCAGGAAGTTGCTCAGTCAGGCATGTATATTTGCTTATTTGCTTATTTGCAGCGAAAAATAAAATTACGTATTTACGAAATATAATAAATGGAAGGCGTTTTTTGTGCCGGGATCATTACACGCCCACCACACAAAAGCCCACACACAGCGAACCAGCGCACAGCCGTAGCACAGCACACAGCAAACAGACCACACACAGGTAACGGAACACACAGCAGTCGTGTCTCCGGCCTCTGGGTTTCGCTGGTTCGTGTTATGAGTGGGGTCGGGAATGGCATTGCAGCAGCGACGAGAGCCTCCGTCCAGGCTGGGCCCACAAAAACTCCAGGAGAGGACCAGGGTGGGCCTGCCGGTGCACCACAGCTGACGTATTTGACAAAACATTGTACGTAAGAAAGGTATGTATTTTATCATCCACCACATCCCGGGTTGTGAACCGAAAATGAAAAGTGACTCGGTCGGTTTTTCGGTTTCTCCCCAAAATGTCGGTCGGTTTCGGTCGGTTTTTAAAACAAAACCGAAAAACAACGAAACCGGAACCGAACACTTCTCGGTCGGTTTGATTTCTCGGTTGGTTTCTGAGTGAAACCAGCTATAAAGCCAACATTTCGAAGGATTCCGTGTGCATGTGTTGGTATCACAGATAACGACAGGAGCATGTTATGGTGTCAAGCGCTGACCAAATCCTAACTAAACCAAGGAATCGATACGAGGCAATACTACTAATACCTGTAAATTCCGATATAAAAAATGATACCTGTGTATACTACACAGTAAATCCTGTATAAACCAGGCGTATGGGGTACTATTAATAGGGCACACCGGTACGAATTATTAAGCAATAATGTTACGTGTACTAAATCCTGCGATATATATACCAGATAGGCGGTACGAGGCCATGCTTATTCCTATATTAAAAACTTAATCGAGGCCATACTATCTAATGTTATAAGACTTAGTGAGACACAGAGTATCCCCTTGCGGGTTTGTCTATTAAGCATCCTTGGTGTTACGCACTTTCCGTAGAATCAAGCGTAGAAGAGAAACAGATTTTATTAATCCCAGAGCCAGATAACATCTGGCTCGGTGGGCTTCAAGTATGGCCCTCAGATATTATAATACCCCGAATACGAATGCCATCCAAGTTGCACGAAAACGGACCAATTGGCTATAAATGAGGTAATTACCGGCCTCCCAAGCCCATACCATTACACTATTACAGTACGCGACAGCACTCAAGAATTTCTTATTTAAACTCAGCCTCGCGTCTTATTTGCTCTCTAATTTCAGCAGAAATGCTTAAATCTAATTTCTCATTGGGAGAAGAGGCGCAAAACGCCAAATTCTTGAAAATCAAATTCTTATTTTGCAAAGGCGTTCAATGCGATCTTTTTTTTTTTGAGCGGTTGTCAAGATTTTTTTTTTCACATGGCATCCATCACTCATAATTCACGAGATATTCATTAGGAAGACGATAATGCTCTTCAGGACTGGAGGCATCAAGTATCATCTTCGCCACCGTCAACGATTCATTCTTAACCCATTCAAAACTGAAAAAAACTCCCACTCTAATTCCAAGTATTGTTTCCTCAAATATGTGGGACCAGTTCTTAAGGGGCCCCTTCGGCCATGAAAAAAAAAGAGTACTTGAGTCAGGGGCGTAAAAAAAGAAGAGAAAACATCACCACACCCGTAGGAAGGTCAGAATGAAAAACAAACCGGATCGCTGTGATCACAGGACGAAATGAGCGAAAACCATTTTTTTCCGTTTTTTGTTCCCTTTTTTAACTTGGTTTCAGAGACCCCCCCCCATTTTTTTTTTCGCTGGTCGGGGGGGGGGGGGGTAATTAAAAAAAAAACTTGACTTATTGTTTTCTGGGATCACAACGGTCCGGTTTCTTCCCTCCAATATAGGGGGGGGGGGGGGGGGGGGGGGGCGTACTCATTTGTTGCTTGCCTAGTATTTGACCATTGACCACGCATCCCTCGAGACGGAGCACCGTTCCTACTCCTAATAGAGACACCTCCAACACTTGGGCGCTCATTACGTTGTTTCCATATATTACAAGAAACCTTTTGCTAATCTTATCCCCTTCCTGCTTCGCCGCCTGTGGCCACCATCTATCTCCAAGATAGCGATCGTTTTCTCGCTACTATTTAGTGTACCAAACTGCTCCATGTCACACTCGTCTATTTTCCTCATCTCCTCCTCAGCACATCCCTTTCCTCCTTGTACCTTTCACATTCTCCCACTATGTGAACTCTACTCTCTATGGCTTTGCCACATGGGCACATCTGTGCTCTACTTCCTCCTCCTCCCGGCTACTGGTATACCTCCTTCTTCTTTCTGGCAGGTCCAGGTCCCCTACACGAAATCGCAGTTTCAGCTTTTTCGCGAAGTCCATTGGGCCGTGCAGATACCTTTTCATTCCTATTCCGGGGGGGGGGGGGGGTATCTTGGGAAAATGTCAGGAGCCCGTCGCATAAGCACCGTAGCGCTTGAGTCAAGCTTGAGTCTTGAAAAATATATGTATTTCGTTTTTTTTTACAGCAGCAATTCCATTTTTGGTATAATAACACCATATCAGCACTCTTTACGGAAAACGGCATAGCTCTTCCATTTCTAATGCTGAGACCTTCGACAGACCAACATATAGCTTGTTCGTTATAGTCTCTAGGAGGTATTGGGGATCTTGGATCTGCAAGGGGGGGCAAGCATTGCTGTGTTTGCGTCACGAAACGAAAGTGCTCCGCAGCAAGATTTTAATCGTTTTGGAGCTCCTGTTTGGTATCTAAACTCTGCTGTGGCCACGTAGGACGCTACGGAGTGTCGAACTAGAGGCCCAGGTAGGTTCACCTAGTATGAATAGTGCTCGGCGTCCTCGTCGAAAATTTGAGTTCAAACAGTATCAGCAGCCGGAGAAACTGCCATGTTTCAAATTCGCCTTGGGTACCAGGGTTATGGCGAGTCGTTTTCGAGTAAGAGACACTTTTCAGGATGAACAAAGCGTCTGATCGATACGCCTTCTGAGACACAAATGTTGACCATGACCTAGGCTCTGTAAAACTACTCATCGGTTTGAGCATTATAACTGGAGAAATTTCGTTATCCGTACGTAGGGAGTCATGAAAATGTGGAAATTATACCAGAAATAGTACTTTCAACTGAAAACAAAAAGGATTTTTTTTTTTAATTCGCTCTTACAGTGTTTTGCCCAAAGGGGCCCCTTAAGGGGTTAAGCATTACTCCAAGGGTCTGCAGGTAATCTAGAAGCAAGCAGTACACCATCCACCACCGGACTGCTTCTATGCGCACAGAAAAAAATGGGGGGAAAAGTGTTGCAATATTGTTTTTTGCATGTTTGCAGAGGGGAAAGGATTTTGTTTGGTGGGAAAAAAATGGGTTTGGTTTGGCGAAAAAACATTAAATAACATATTAAAAACGTCGCCACTTGGGACGGTTTAGGAGCGCGGAGGTGGCTTGGCTGGGGTCCTGATGTGGCCTTGGGGGATGTTTGGGCAGTTTCTTGTTTTTCAGGGGTGCAGTGTATTCAGCCAGATTCTTACCTGCCGACCCCCTTGCACTTCCCAATTTCTAATTATTATTTCCTCGTCGAGTCCAGCACAAATGCTTACCTGTGAATTCTTAAATTTCCGTAAATCCCAGCCTGACATTCTTAACTGCCACATTCTTAAGTGCTGTCGCGTACTGTATAGAGAAACGACCCGTTCAAAATCCTTCATAAACCAGGTAGAAGGTACGAAGTCTTAACATTTCGTTTAAAACCACGGTATACTATACCGGATAGGCGGTGAGTCCATGTTTATTGCTATACGAGTATGTATAATAAAACGCAATCGAGACCATACTAAATCGTATATAAACCAGGTACGGGGTACGAGGCCATACAATTTCCTGTGAAAGAACGATAATATACTGGTACCGTGCTGCTCTGCTGCGTGCAGCTCAGCTGTCTGCGTGGCCTAGAGGGCTGTCCATCCATACATAACGGGGTTTACTTACAGGCATGCAGGCATTATTAGCGTAGGGGACAGTGAAGAAAACAAACGACGGGAAAAAACCGAGTCGGTTTTTCGGTACGCGTTTTTTTTGGCAACCGAAAAATCGACTAAAAAAAGTCGGTTTTTGGTTGCGAAAACCCGAGAAAAAACGATCGAAAAAAACGACTTTCTATTTTCGGTCCACACCCCGTCTGCCTTCTCACTCCGGCGCATCTACGTGCCGTCCGCCATAACATGCATCTTCCCTGGTAGGCATGCTCATACTGTATTTTAATCAATATACCAGTATACTCGCCCAGGCTAGCTTTCGTATTTCGAAACGCGTGTGTGTGTAGTGTGTTCTACATTCCACACAAGCTGCAGTGTAGCTGCCCTCGAGTTCCTTCATTCCTCGGAGCTTCTGCGTAAACTAGCCACAACTGAACTACAGATGCCATCGGCTAACTCCGTCTCCTCCCCTGTAGGCATACTCGTACTGTCCTTCGACCTACCCGTGTGCCCGTCAAGGCCAAAAATCAAATAAATGTGTTCGCACTAAACTTTTGTATAACACTCTCCCGGAATTATGTTATCACTGCGTAGAACTATGGGCTTTATGAGGACACGAGACACATACATACATATACAACAACAAAAAACGCCTGCCAGCAGCACTTCGAAATTACTACAACATAGAGGACATAGCCACCTCCACGCTTGCCCCTGTAGAACAAGTGATTCCGTCAATAGTGTGGTCGAAATCGTCGGCCACATTGCTCCCCCCAACCCTTGGTTGAAAAGGCTCCAAAAAAAGGTGAGTTGTTGGAGGAAAGCCGGCCACTGCACTAAGTTGATCTCCTGGTCTAAGTATGCACCGAACTCCAGACGTTCCACCGAGTCGGGCCACGCCACAATTTAAAGTATTGCACCCTGTCGTCGAACCTCTCTCGAAAGACCATTTCCTCGACACCGAGGAGAAAGCGTATATACCGAGTCAAAACCCTTGACAACAAGTGCCACGTGCCGTTCAGCACTCTGATCCCTGGCACGTGCGTCCCATGAGCCAACTCGTTACTGTCGGGAGGTGCTTCGCCACCTGACCCCCTTGGCGTGAGGGGAAGTTATCGTACACTACCAATTTTGCTCGAGGCAGCCTTCGCACAGCTTCCCAGGCCTGCAAATACGTTTCCTGGAGCTGTTTGATGGACGTGTACCACCTCTCCCCATCCATGCTGTTGAAGACGACGAGTAGGCCGGCCTGTATCATGCTGGCGGAGGCTTACAGCAGTACCTCGCCGCTAAAGTACGAAGCTAAGTAGTACAAAATAAGCAAATAAGCATGAACAAATCAAGTAATTTTGGTTGCATGCTTATTTGCTTAAAAAGCAAACAAGCAAGACAAAGTTGCTTTGATTATGCTAGGATCAAGCAACCCGAAGAAACGTGATTAAGCATGCTCATTTTAGTTGTTGCTTACCAGCACTAATACAATAGCAGCAGTAGCAAGCACTAAAAATTTATATTATGGTACGTACGTCGTAGCGTTCAGCGGAGATCGAAGCTGCTGCGGGTCGTCTATTCCGGTATACGTATTCGTAGTCTTCTTACTGTAGTTGACTTACAATAGTCGCGATTCGCACAACTACTGCTTTGTTCGTTGCGTTCCTACTACTGCTGCTGCTGCTGTGAGTGTCCCAGCGTGCGAGGTACAATCTACAGGCCACAGCGAGAATCATGATGTGGGTTATTTTTCGACAGAGGTCAAGTAGCAGCTGTTCTCGTCAGATACAGCCCTCAATACCTTACGTAACCACATCCTTAAGTACGTTGGGTATCAGCAGTAGCAATCTCCTGTTCCTCTAATATGATCTGCACATACAATAGCACAACAGCTAAGTAGCAAGAAATCTGTTTTTTTTTTACGGTGGTATCCAGGCGAGACCAAAGCTGCTGCGGGTCGCCTGTCCCGGTACACGTATATAATCTTCGAGGATGACCTACAGCAGGTCAGGTTGTGTTATCACGATTTGCACAACTACATTTTGTTACATTGCTACTACTGCTGCTGCTGTGGGTGTCTCAGAGTGCGAGAGATAAATAATATAGGCCAGCTCATGATGTGGTTCCCTTTCGATGGAGGTCCAGGAATCCGATTCTACTGGTAACTGATACGGCAAAAGTTAAAACGGTGTGTGCTCTTCGCGGGCTGTTCGTCACGGAAAGCTGCAAGCAAGAAAGAGCTGTCTTCAAGTCCACTCATAATTTACGTAAATGTATACCAGGTAGGTTTCTACAAGGGGCTTCGCCGGCGGCCTGGACGGCCGCCGGTCGCAGCCTTGCGTGATACCGGAAATGTTAGCGGCATTGTGGCTAAGGATAGGGGTCATACGTAATGCCAAGAGTTGCACACGTTAGCACAGCAGCATTCGTGTCGAAGGATAAAAACCAGACGTACTGCCAAGAGTTGAGATCGCTCTGCACACTGCCCACGGAGAGTGGCAACCGTACTACTCACACTAAATGTGATCCTGCTGCTGCTGCTGTACTCATGCATTTGTGCTCGTAGTTCCCATTTGCCTCCTATTTGCGCTTCCCACCCAACCTCGCGAATCTCCCATTTGCATTTCTCACTTTACGTGCAGTTTCAGTGCAAGTTGTATGTGAATCTTGGATTTGATTTTATATTGTTGTGGTACGCTGTCGCTCTCCAAAAAGTCATTTTGTTTTGCTTTTGAAGAGAGAATGCACCACACACCACACACACATTCCTCATGGCGGAATCGACCCATGGCGGCTCGGCTGCTGAGCCTCCGGCACAGCCAAGTGGATAATTTCTGATCGGTGGTACTCCCGTGAATAAGATGGGTGCAGGTGTTGGGAGCAACAAGCAGACGTCAGGTACTTGGAAGCATTACGTGGAGTTCGAGCCAGCTGTGGACAAGAAGAACGTATTTTGTTTTTGTAGGTTTTATTGTCAGCGCTTCGTCCTCTGACACCTGCATGTGCAGGTGGATACGGCGGTAGACACTACTATTAATAGTTCGTAACGAGGCTTGGGGGAGGTGGGGTGTACGTCCCGTTGATCATCTATGTCCCGTTGACAGCATCCCACATATCCCCAGTGGATTTTCTAGGGCTGTGAGTCGGCACGACTTTAAGTCGCCGACTAGTTATTAGTCGGACTAATACGTAGTCAGTCGTGAAACGGAGGTGCCGACTTTCCGACTTATTGGGTTTCCTGAACTTTTAGAAGGCTTTTTTAATGCGGGGTACAGCTTTTAACGTGAATTGCTGCGGGTTGCGGATACCCTCATATGCCCTGTGACACTGCAGCGCACAGCGGGAGATCCACACACACGCATACATGGCGGAACAGCCCATTTCTCTCGACGGTGCCGACGGCATCAGCCCTGGCGCACCCAATGCCAACGCTGAGGGCGGAGATCCCGTTGGCGAAGATGTGGCCATTATCGGCCCGCGGACCACCTTGGCGAGTGCACGCGACCCCGAAACGGTGCTCTACCGTGTGGAGCATGAGCAGAGGCACGGCAAGCCGCTCAGATCCAACAACCCGCTGTGGAAGTTTTTCATGGTCTACCTATAATCAATGGTTTATGACTTGCCGTCGTCATCGACGCGCGCGTTTCGCGCAAGGTTGGGAGAGACGTTAATAAACGAATACCATCACGGAGGGATTCAAGACCTTTTCTTCTGGGGAAAAATTTTGCACCATTATCTTGGTGATGAGTTCTCTTTTTCGCTCGTATCCCCGCCAGGTAGTATTGCGACTCAAACAATTGCTGTCATGTTCCTCTAGTCCGGGGTAGATCTACCTGGTACATGCGTTGTACTTCTCGTTTTTTTGTGAATCTCTCGTGTAAACTGAAGCTTATTTGTGTTTTTCGTTTGAAACTTGTGTGAATCTAGGTCATATTGTTTGCGCTTTTCTTGCGTAAAATGAAGCCAAATAGCGTATTTTTTGCCTCCGGCGGCGCCTCCGGCGGGACCCCTCGGCCAGGGGGGGCTTTTTTAGCTCGCTTTGCTCGCCTGTCTTGCCAGCCGACTCACCGACTAAAGTCAACTAGTCGGCTTCGCCCACTAGCGACTAGTTATTAGTCGTGAAATGAAACTGACTCACAGCCCTAGGGTTTCCCGTTGTCTTTCCCATCGACAACGGCAATTCCCCAATTGGCTTTCACGACGTCTTTCCCATCGACAATGGCAATGTTCCCACTGTTTCCCGTCCTACTATAGTCCGTGCAGCTTTTTTTTTCTAGTATTTTCCACACCACCCAGGTACATGTTTCTCCGGGTATACATAACCAATCAAACTTTCAAAAGTACCCCTAATAAAACGCTTGTTCTTCCGCGCAGGTGTTTCTGGAAAAAAAAAAAATCTCTGCATCTTACTTCCAAAAAAACATTAATCTATGTATTTATTTTCAGTTCAGTCACACGAAGAGTGTAATTATCACTGGACTATTTAGACGACGGATTCCACCAGCTCTCGGCGTTGTGCAGGTGATCTGACCTTCCGATTTTATATAAAACGAGAATTGGAGAATAAACAAGCAAAAAAATGAACCCGGAACCTCATTTATATTTCAATCTTACAAGGTTTCCACCCAACAGATTCAGATGTAGAAATAGAGGTCGCCAAACGATTCCTTTCATTGAGCTACAGGTCATCTGATATTTTTGGGTCTCGTCGCAACACTATTTCTCGAAATATTCACTGTTTTGTAAAAAAATGTTGATTTGGCTATGATTATGACCTCGACAACCTGGAACTTACTTGATTTTAGAGTGGCCGAAAAAAAGAACCTGCTGAAACAACATTTGTTCGCTCAGCCCTGGTGATCACGACTGTGTTCAGCTTTTCTTACAACTCGTCGTATTTCGAAAGTTATTAGCCGAAAACAGATTGGACAAACTGTACTGCACGGACCATATAAAATGCAATAGTCCCACCCCATCCCGCCTGAAAGATCGGAGCCATATTCGATTCCCATCCCGTTCCCATCAATAAAAAACTCCCACCTTCCCGTCCCGTTCCCATCCCGCCTAGAAAGCATGTGGACATTTCCCGTCCCTTCCCGTCCCGTCTAGACGCAATGTCCCGTCCCATCCCGTCACAACGGGAGCGGAAAAACTGACGATGGGGTCCCGTCCCGTTGACAACGGGAGCCCAAAATTTTCCGCCTGCGGCGGGCTAACACTCCCGTCCCGTCCCACACGGTGCCTGCGGCACCATGATAGTTATTGTTTTTTTCCGCATTTTTCTTTTTTTCGGATTGTTTTCTTGAAATTAGTGTAGGAGCGGTTATCTCGCTCAGCTTTGACTCGTAATCGATTGTGGCCGAGGTTGTGGAGATTTTGTTTATTTTTTTCGCCTTTTTGGAAAACAATGTCTTCAAATTAGTGTGGGGAATTGTTGCCTTAAACCTAGCGTGGGAAATATTACTATAGTGCGGAAAGTACAGCAGTACGGATGACACAGCCTGCAGCAGTGTACCTCCTTTGTTTTCTATTTCATTTCATAATTCGTAAATTATATTTATATGTATAGTTATGTTTGTGAATTTTTCGCACTTTTCGCAACTTTTCTCTTCGTGCGAGCGCTTTTCGGCAAAACGTTAAGTACCCCGACAGCGGACGCCCGGCCGGACACATTGGTTGAGGTTTGAGCTCGATCCGAGCACTGTAGCTTGCGTGGCGGGCGCTCAAAGTTTTTTTTTGTGCGGGAGTGGATAAGCCGATTTCCCGGGTTTCCTGCATGAGGCTTTTTTTTGTACGTACGTGCCAGTAAAAAATAATTTTGTGTTTTTAGATTTTGATACTCGTAGTTTTTTTCTCTCTCACATGCACACAGGCGGCCAGGCCAGAAACATGTACCCGATAGACAACAGACAACATGCACAGAGCACGGCGTTACGGCGTTGCCGCCCACACCAGTAGGGAACATCATGCGTGAGAGGCACATCCATCTGAGCTGTACTGGTGCTGCTGTGGGTAGTTGTTAAATCGAAGGCGGCTGTCCGTAGCCCGCCACCTATCTTCCATTCTTTGCGGTGCACTTTGGACCGATTTGTTAGGACCGTGTTTATCACGTGTGAGTACGTACGGCAACTGCTGTTATGATATTTCTGATATTGCGGGGTTTTTGCCCCAAGCACACCACCAAAAATTTAGACATCAGATAACATGCAGAGAGAACACAAACAACAACACGTCACAACCCCGCCCAGCAGCACAAGCAGCAGCGGGCAACATCACGCGCATGTGGCAGGTCCGCGGTGTACTGCTGTGGCTCCAGCAGTAGTTGCTTTATCGGAGACCATGATCCGTCATCGGTCATCTCTACATCTCTTCTTCTGCTGCGCTGCTGCTACTGCTGCTCTGCATGCGTATGTGCGATGTGTCACACAATGCTGTGCACACGCACGCCAGTGCAAAAAAAAATAATTTGGCTCTTTGGTAATATGGTCAAATGATTGAGATGCCCGCTGTTTCGTTTGAAATCGTAAGTTCGAGACTCTCGTTCATGCATGCATGTATTTTTCCTTTTTTTCACTTTAGTTTGTTTTTTGTTTGTATTATGTACGTGTGTAACCCAGCGACACCACAGACAGCACACACGAGCAGTGCAGAGCAAGAAACAGCAAGCGCGTGCGGTATAGTTTTGTTCGCCCTGTATTGCTGTGGCGTCCTACTATATCTACCGTATGTACGAGTACTATTTTTATTTTTATCGGACCCTGCGATCTGTTGTTATATAAGGGGTAGTCCGTGGTCACAGGACACAGGCTGCAAAAAGCTCTGGAGTGGAAGAATACCCCAGGGAAAAATAATACACTAAATACAAAGTACAACGCAGTACTTATGCTGGGGGTGTCTGCTGTTGCGTAGTACATGAATGCTGCCATAGGTCCAACAACATACTGCTTGCTGGTGCTGCTGCTGCTGCTAACTGTGCAGCAGATCCATAGTCGATATAGGGTAAGGCGCTACATACACTTACACACTACTGGATATCTTCCGAATCTCGTCATCTCGGGCGTCGTCTGAACAGTGGTTAGGGGATAACAATGCACGGAGCACCTATTCACCCCGCATACCAAAACGTCAAGTCATTTTCGGCCCGCAGACAAAGAGCAAGTAAACTTCTATCCCCCACTAAAACCAGTTATTTTCGGCCCTGACAAAAAAAGTAAGTCAATTTCGACCCTCCGCACCAAAACCAGGCCAATTTCGAACCCAACAAAAAAAACAGGTCATGTTTGATCCCCAACATAAAACCAAGATAATTTCGACCCTAACACTGAAATCGAGTCAATTTCGACCCCCTTCTAGAACCAAGTCAACTGTGGTGCCCCTACACACAACAAAGACATACATAAACACACTGACAAACATGATATCATGTTTGGCGGGATCGTTAGGAAAATCTATTGAAAATATGCAGTCAATAGTAAGGGTTCCACACTATCTCCAAGTATTCTTATCCCCAAAAGTGCGCAGGTCATCTGATAAGAGTTCTAGAAAATAGTATGCATGTACCCTGCATGTACGGTAAAATAAGCAGATAATTCATAACGTCGTACCATGATATCATATGCATGCGTAGGATATAATATCGGGTTCTGTGTGGTTTTCAATTCGTTCTTGCGCCACTCCCCTAGGCACGTCCCGGAGGGGAACCTTGTAGTCTTTATGTTCTTGTTTTTCTGGCGTGGCTTGCGTCATTGTGTTCTCGTACCCGGTACGTTGGCATTTCACTTGCTTTACGCATTCATTTGCGGTTATTTTTATTTTAGTATATCTGTCTCACACAGTCTGTGCCCACATAGTAAGTATCTCTCTAGGAGTAGGAATCAGGACAGACACTGTGTGTACTGATGTAGTTGGGTAGGAAGAACGGTTTAATGTGAAGACAACACACATCGAAATTCTGGGGATCCATTTTTTTACTTTTTGTTCGACTCTTTAAAATACGATAGATTGATATTAGTGTGGATACTTGTAAGTTTAATTTATTGTGGAAACGTTGTCTTGAAGTTAGTGAAGGGGCGACCCCGGGCGGGGAAGGCCTCCGAAGATACTGTAAACCCCTCCCTTCTCACGGATCCGCCCCGTTCCCGGGGACAGGGCGAGGCATCCCCGGGGGGGCACCTACCCCGGACCCCCGCTCGCCGAGTTCGGCGTCGGCGCCCTTTCTTCGGCGGGGTTACCGAGGGCTGATGCGTGGGGCGGGCGTGGCGCGGGTGCGGTGCCGAGGAGGGTCGGGTGGCGCACGATTGAGGCGGAGCCGTGCGAGGTATGCTGAAACCGACATAGTCGTGAAGATCACTTTGGACACCATCACCACCACCACCATCATCATCATCACTACCAAGCAGCATTACATAAAAAAGATACCAGGTATCAAACAGTCCGTACATTTACCATGTCAGCGATAAATATCCGTACCAACCAAATGCGGTGCAGATTTGTATACAACAGGTGTGATCACGTCCCGACGTGAGTCTGTGCTGTTATGTCTCCTCTGTGATTGTGGTTGAGTGTTGTCATGATTTGACAAACAAAAAAGTCGCCGGTCCTGGTTTCGTTATACCCTTTCTATTCTGGTCAGCGGACATCGAACCGGGCTTCATTCATCTCGCGGTGGAGGCACTATACCGATACGTAGGACAACACAAACGAGGAGGAATTGACCAAGGGGGTGGGTTTCTCTCTCACCTTGTGCTTAGTTAAGCCTTCCACGACCCCCTTGTCGTCCTTGTTGACCACCTTTAAATTGGTTGTGTCGGACTTCGGAACCAAGAGGTCATACACGTGATCATTGTAGTTCTCGTACATGAAGAACGAGTACTCAAGAAGCACCTTGCCATAGAGCGCGCAGCAAACAAGTACCAGGTACGAAGTAAGATACTGTAGCTGTCGCTAAATAGGAACTCGCGCTGGTAGATAGTGGATGTTTGAAACTGTTCTCAATCCAACCTAACCCATCCCAAACCCAACTTAAATCAGCCCTGCTGGCATAATCAAGGCTTGCCAGCTTTTACCTTATAACCCCTGTGGGAATTCAGAGGGGAAAACAATCGAAAAACATCACGAAAACATAATTGGCTATGGGAAACAGACCGTGATGCTGAGGTAGTTTTTTTTCTTTTCATCCCATTTATTATCTTCGCCCTTTCTTTCTCTCTCTTTCCTAGTCGTAACTCAGATCCGGGGTCACAAAGTGGGCTCTTCTCCCTCCCCCCCCACTACGGTTCTTGCCTTGCATTTTGATCGCGAGAAGATTTTAGGACCTTCTCCCCTCGTAAACTCTCGTACTTCTTCTTTTGACAGCCTATAGTACCGTATGGGCGAACGCAAATAGTTTCAAATTTTGTCGCCGTCAAAATACACGCGTAGCGACCCCTTCCTAGTCGCCTGAAGCGTCCCCCGGCCAATACGTAGGATGAACGAGTACCAGCGATTTTTGTGTTCGGCCAATCACGACTAACCAAGAGGTCATACATTCACTCACAACGGAAAGCGCAGCAAGAAGCACAATAACAGACTACCTACTCAGTATTGCAAACAAAACTGCAAATTGCTGCCCTCTCGTCCTCCCTACCAACGAAACGTTCAGCACGTCTCATCCGTAACCTCACCCCTTCTTTCGCGTGGTTTTCCGCCTCACGGAAAATTTGGCTCAATACACGGGGCCCCATGCCGACGAGGTCGCTCGCGGAGGCCTCGCTGGAGCCCACCGGGTCTGGCACCGTGTTGTCCATTCCGTGCACCAGGACCGTCTTACCCGAACCCGACTATCGACGTACAATAATGTACGCGAGGAAGCGAGGAGACAATGCAAGCAAGCAAGGGGGCAAAGGCGAAGCAGGGAGCAAGCGAGTACGCGAGCGAGCAAACGAGAGCAAACGAGCAAAGAGGGTGAAGGCGAGAAAGGGAGCAGGCGGGTAAGCCAACAAGCAAGAAAAACAGTAAGCGAGCAAACGGGAAAAGAAAGAGAACAAGCAAGCAGAAAAACCCGAGTAAGCGATGGAACGGGCACGCAAACGAGCGAGCCAATCGAGCGAGCGTAAAATCAAGAATCGACAACGGACACGAAAGCAGGCATAACCACGCGCCAGCAAGCAGCGTCAGCAGCGTTAACCGCTTCAAAAGCGCACCTACGTACT